>BSBN01000908.1:5245000-5436972 GCA_027924645.1 Cunninghamia lanceolata | reverse complement strand
GAATAGGGTAGTGAGAGCTTGTTGCATATTTTGTTCATATCTAACCCTAATAATCCTTATGCATAATGTCACATAGCATAGGGGTATCATTGTCATAATAGTTAAGAGAGGTTTTAGGATTGATTATTCTTTTATTGATAAGACTGCCCTTTAACTATCCAAACATTTAGTGCCTCTAACAGTCCTAAGTGTGCTCAATAAATTATATCCTTGTTTAGAGATCTCGCATCAAGTTTTCCAAATTTGACACTCATATTGCTCTTCATCTTTCTCTCCTAAGAGTAATCTCTTTATTTTCCATTTTGTTCCTCATAAAACTTTTACTGTAGATTCACATGCTACACTTTCTACCCAACAACCTCTCTATTGGAAGATTCCTCTACTAATTTCTACCCATAGTCACAAATGTAGAAAAAAGACTTCTGAATTTGTAGGTTAAACCCTATTCTCTGAAAACAAATGATGTAGTCATGGTTAGGGATAATAATGAAGGGAATCGTTATACCACACATTCATTAAAGTTATATAGTAGAGTTAAATATAGATGAGGAAAGCATAGAAATGACACAAAACGTAAACTCAAGTATCATATATCATTCAAATGGGAAGATTAAAAACAATCTATAGAGGGTCAACTACAACTATAATAGATCTCTATACATATATCTTGATGACACAATATCAATGTCTTAAGCTTAGCTCTATAACTATCTCCTAATAATTCGCTACTCTTTCTAATAACTAACTCTCTTTTATCTTAGACATATAACTCTATATTTTCTTATTTTTCCAACCACCAGCAATCTCCACCATCTTCATTCAATGTCATTAACTCTCCCTAATTTTGGTACAAGAAGTACTTTGATAAGTAAGTACTAATTCACTACCCAAACATTTAGTGCCTATAATAGTCCTAAGTATGTCCCAAACAACATTTCATCCTACACAACTCCCTTTATGACAATGCCTCCAATGATTATGACAATCATAGCTCATAATTTGAATACAAATCTCCTTCACCAACTTGGAATCCAAGGTTATAATGAGAGTCCAACATAATTAAGATGATCTCAACAAGATATAAATGGTTATGCACCTAATATTCTCCTTGACATAACAACACCACATCATCTTATATCAATAATCAATGACAGCTACATGCATGAGACAACACACCAATCCACTAAGTGTTTGATCCAACACTCCATCCATGTCCAGAATATGGGCCCTCAAATGACTCTCCAAAATATGTGATACCAACCCTTTATGTGGCAAGCAATGTGAACAAACAAAGATTTTTGAGTCATACCTCATGCCATTGTTGCTTCATTACACAACTAATGCAACACCTACATGTTCCTCCTACATCCACATCAGCAACCAACACTTCCCCTACCACCTCTTCATCTTCATGACATGTTCTTATTTGGTTGCTTCTACTTTACTAGCAACCATGTACTCTTGAAGCATAAAATACCAAACTCCTCATTGTCGATCTTGCAACATGTCTTTCTCCACATGAGAACTCTCATTATGTTACCTTTGTTACATGTGTGTGTGCAACACCATCACTCCTCTTCATGATCCCTTGGCCACCTTGCAACATTGCCTCTTATGCTAGGTCCTCAAAATATTATAGTTTAGGACTTGACTTGTCATCATGAAACATAACTCTACCCTGAATTTCTGCACCTTGTTATTCCTAGAAAACCCCTCCTTTACACCAAGTGACAAAATATCAAATTATCTTCATAACTTGTTTGATGTTCCTATTGACTGTCATGATAGTCCTAGTTGTGTTGATAGTCCATTTAAGGTGCTTGACAATTCTAATCTATATATATATATATATATATAATCAGTCCAATCATGGCCTCCACATAACAACACCAAATCATGTTACTAAGAAGATTCTCCTTCAAGTCTTCCATATGGAAAATTGATTACCATATGACTGTTATGCCCAACAGTACAGTCATTAGTGACTATCCATATTATTCTAGGGTCATATTTTAGGTTGCTAGGGAAGTTTTGAAGGACTGTCTTGATGTTATTAAAGTTACAAAGTGTGGTCATCAATGAAAATGTGGTTATAAGCCTTTGAAATTGTCATTTCTCAATGTTGATCAGTCATTTATGACTGTTATAAATAGCACAGTCAAACAATGTCAACTCTTAATGCTCACATGAAGTAGGAACTAAGAGCTCTACATGACTCCAACATCCACTACAAGTGACTTAAAGTTGCCCATGGCATCATGATAAACATCTCCTAACTAAAGATCACCCATGGCATCATGATAAGCATCTCCTAATCAAATATAAGAATCATTTTGTTTGGTCATCATGTGAGTTTATACTTTGCCTTTGTCTACTTAGATTCAATTGCAAGTGTATATAGGACCTTCTTGATTGGTGGAAGGTTAAGAGGCATGTGTTGTATTGATGTTATCCTAGGTTAGGTATAGTTTAGAAGGTTAAATGACATTTTGGAGGTAGTTCCTACATGCCTTAGATTATTAGGATCAGATTCATTAGTTAGAAGCCCTTACATTATGGTAATCCCATTATATTACTTTTGCATCAGTTGTTAGTCCCTTACATGACATGGATGACATCTAAATAGGCATCGGCACCCCTTAAGATGGGTTTGAAAACATTTGCATTCAAATTTTTACCTTTATTGTTTGGGGATTGTTCATACACCTAACTCATGGTCCTCTCATCACAAGAACATTTTTGATCGCTGAATTAGTATGCAAAATACCATGTAGACTGCCCTCGAAGACTGTCACAAATAAATCAACAATAGGACTATCATAAGTTTAGAGGCATCCATGGCATCATTTCCATCTTGGAAGACTACCATGCCCAGCTGGTTATAAGGTATGTGAAGGTGTTTTGAAGCTTAAAAATAGTCATCACAACATCTACCATGGTCCAAGAAGGTAAACTCCATGCCCAATTTGAAACTACTCGTAAAGGGATTCATTCAAGTCATGATTTTTGTCTTCACACTTCTTCCTCTAGACTTTGGGACAACAGTTATAAATTTTTTTCATGGGTCAAGAAAATGAACTACAGATTGATTTTTTAGAATTTATGAACCTTATGCATTTCTAGGACAACCTAGGCATCATAAAAATGACTTTTATCAAACATACAATAGTCATGAACATGAAGAACAAGTTGTTGATTTGGTTGAAAAAATGGGTATAAATCAAGCAAGTCTTTCACCACAAGGGGAGGTACATGATATTTGTGCATTTAGATGAGTTCAAAAGTATTTTAGAGACCTCCATGATACTTCCCTAGCCCAGGAAATGCTCACACATGAACATAAGCAAGAATTAGGGGAGTTTTCTCATGATCTTGATGTTGTCGATTCAAGGAATTTAACTGCTTTTTGGGACAGTTTTTGGTCTATCATATCTTTTAATGATTTTTTTCCTATTTATGATGAATTTGATCATGTCTATCATATCTTAATAAACAAGGACAGCGATGAATTTCATGAAAATTGGAGCTCCTAAAGTGATGCAAATCACCAAACATGATAACTTATTTTGTATTTTTTCATTGTGAACATTATTCATTTTCATTATAAATGTTCTAATTATCATTGTCTTATTCATCATGCCAAGGAAACAAGCAAATACTCTAACACTAGAAGAGTATGAAGTTGAGAATGAGAGGAAAAGAGAAAGAATGAGGTGAATTTGGGAAAGTAGGAAATTGTCAACCATACAAGAAGACATTCCACCATTGCCAATTGAAGAGGAACATGACACATCTAATGAAGCTAAGAGAGAGATGGAATTGGTGGCACAAAGGAATGAATGCAAAACCTCTGTGCAATGAGGAAAGTCAATCTCCAAGTTGGAGGCACTCCATCATCCACAGGTCAAGTTTAAGGAACACCGTCATTATCTTCTCTAATTGGAGACACTCCATCTTTCACAGGTGATGTAGAAGGTACAACTTCATTTTCTTCTTGAGTTGGTGGCACACCATAATTCACACATCAAGTTGAAGGTACATCATTTTCATCTTTCTCACCTTCAATTGAAGGTATGTCATCTATCCCATCTCAAGTAAATATTGAAGAAAATTCCTAATGTTGAGTCAACTTTACCAATTAAAACGCCTCCTAGAATTTTGCATAGGAAGCCTAAGTTCCTAATTGATATTGATGCGAATAATATATGGAAATTATTCTTAGAGAATTTAAATGAAACTGGAAGATGTCAACTATTTGTTGAATTGATGAGAAGTCTAAAATTTAGGCCCACTATGAAGATTCTTGGCCTAAGAACATCGAATGCCTCAAGTGAAAAATCAATTGTCAAGAATCTAATGAGTGCATATGAGAGTGTGGGTTCCACCTCACGCACCAAGGATAGTAATGTCACACAACATATCATCACATCGACAATATTAAACCAACAAATAAAGAAAGCTCACCTCATTAGAAAGGCAAATCAAGCATTGAAAATAAGTAGAAAAACTCTAATGAGAGCCGTTGGAAGACGTGAAAGAGTTGAGGACCTAAACACTAATGAATTGTGGGCATTATCTGGGAGATTCCCATGGAAAGACAAAGTTGTTGAAGATTTGAGATCACTAATTGAAGACGTTTGGAAGAATTACACAAGAGTATCTCTGAATCAAAGGGATGTGGTAAGAAGGAGAATCGGTAGTCGAAACCGTGAGCCACATCCAAAGCATTTTTTGGATATGACTCAAACATAGTTTTTTGGTAAATTTCTAGAGATGTATCCTCAAATTAAAATTTCTCAAAGATATTTTAAAATTCTAAAACCTTTCTATGTCAAAATAAATCACACACACACTACTTGTTGTTGTAGATTACATATTGAATTTTTTAACCATTTTGATGTTTATCGGTCTATATGTTTAGATTTGTATACTAACAATATTTTGTAGGATTGTGGAATACGTGCCCCACCAACTAATTCAAGAGATTTTATATCAATAATTTTGTGTGAAAGAGAGGAAGGTCAAATATTCTACAAGAAATTGTGTTTGGATGGCACATGTCAACATTGTGGTGGCTTGCAACGTATGCCAATATGTGAACATATCGAAAGCACACATGCAGTTGGAAACGAACTAGTAGAGTTTGGCAAGTATAAAACAATGGCCTACAATACAAAAGATGGTAAAGAAGTAAAGAGGTGTGAATTGATTATTCAAAAGATTCCAGTGTATCAGTTTATGTCTACATTTCACGACAGTATAGTGTATGAGTATGTAAGGAATACCCATAGAGCTCGATGGTTGGACTTGCAATTCAAGTTATGCAAGGACACATTTCCACTTGGTAGCATTGTTTTAGTCATTGACTTTGCAGAGAACTACAGTCTACAGCCACAACATGAGGTGCAATCACAATATTACAACTTGACAAAGGTTTCTATATTTATGCACATCACATTCATTCATGTGAATGATAGTACAAAGGATGACACAAAGATCATAAGGGAGTATCATTTTTATATTGGTGATGATTGCACGCATTCTACAGAGTTCATGTAAGTTTGCTTTCAAGTGTTCTATAATGATTTGGCTAGAAGGGGCATATCATTCAGTCAGCATATCATATGGTCGGATAACTATGCATCACAATTCAAGAACTTGTAGAATTTATATTAGTTGAGTAGGAGGCATAATATTATAGGTGTTCAACATATGTGGAACTTTTGTGAGTCCAAACATGGAAAGGGGGAGCATGATGGTGCAAGAGTATGTATTAAATAAGCTATAACATGAGAAGAGTTAAAGTATAAAGACAATGCAAAGTTGACAGATGCAGAATCAATCATCGAGTGGTGTAATGCTTTGATGGGTCCAGGTAATGAAGGTAAGTCTTCAGTTCATAGATTTTTTTGGTTGATAGATGATACTAACATTGCACCATATGAGGACTATTGTACACTGACACGATCAAGTGAGATACACTCTTTTAGAAGCTCAATTACAGGTTCATGGAGTATCCATACGCGAAAGATGGCATGCTTTTGTTCTTCATTACAATTCAAGCCTGGAATGAGTGCGAGTCAAAGGAGTGGCTTGACGAATGGAAGTTAAGTTATCTTAGCCCACTTGATACTTAACAACCCTTGACGGCACTGGAATTGACAGAGATGGAATCATCAGTTGACTTTGACCACATAGCAGATCTAGTTCAACCATGTAATATATCTACTTGCATAGTTTTTGAAATTCCTAATGTTATCTTACTTTGTAGTGTTTTTGTAATGTTGACTAATTTCATCTAATTTATTGCACATATCAATGTAGGCCATGTTTATGTAGTTATTACAGATGAAGATAACGAAGATGGAACAAATTATTACTTTTGTTGTTGTGTTGAGGCCAAAAAGAAATTGGAGGCCCCAATTACAGATGAAGAAAACATCAAATTCCCTACAGGCTCAGTGGTTGTCACTGGAACATGACTTAGAAGGTACCCACATAAGAGTGTTAATGTTTGGCTATTTCAAGACTTTGACACGTATTGGAAGATTCTTCATTACTCGAACCTTGTCATGGCAACTAATGTTCATTTGATACAATTTCAGGGTAAACCTTTAAACAAGACCTTGTGAAAGGTGTGTGAGTCTGACCATGAGGCAATACTTGACACAATAAAGAGTAGAGAAGACCCAGATGGTTCATTGGATTAATTTGTAAGTATGCATAAAACTTTCCTAGATGGTTACTTATACTTTGTTTTGTATATAAACAATAGCATGAATTGCTTCCCTCTAGTACATTTAAGTTTAGTCAATTTTGCTTCTTGATGCTTCTCATAGGATGTCACAACTCTAGCCCGTCCAACTATGAACAAAGAAGCTCAAGACAAGATGATGGAGAGTGATCATCGAATGGTGGTAAGCGATCAATTACGTATGTGATGTTATATATTTCATGTACATTTTCTATAGTAATGTGCATATTGTTTGATTGTATTAATAGGTGGATCTGGATCGACGACAGAGAGAGGATGAGTCACGGATTGGATGTCTATTGTTTGATGATACCATTATGCTTTCAGGATATGTTGTTGGGTTTTGTGATATAAAGACGCTTCTTCATAGAGTATGTGATGTGATGCATAGAGTTGTAGTGCTTCAATATAAGGCATGAACTTGGATAGTGAAGATCTCACTCAAGCAGTGGTATGAACTTGACAAGTAGTGGTATGAACTTGATTTGTTTGCTATGGTATACACTTGATGTTTTCCATTGGATCATTGGATTTGGTTGTGGTTCTTCATCATAACATGTCTTGCTTTCAGGAATTGGATTGAGTTGTGGTTCTTCCTCATGACAAGAGTTTGTTCATGTCTTCATGCTTCTTTGTGCTCCATGTCTTCAGTGTTCTCAGTGTCCTCATGATGTTGATGTTGATCACAAAATATGGTGTTAAGGTAATGTTGATGTTGATTGATGAGTTGTGGTTGTTGTTGGAAGTCTAAAGGATGTCACAGTGGCAATGTTCATAACATAGATGTAGAGGTTTAAACATTCAAAACTAGTTTAGGCTAGGTATGGTCCTGTTTTACACCCAAACATGCCAAAATAATTCAAGCTACATTGTACCGGCGATATCCTTGAAGAGTCCAAAGTGCAAAAAGGCAACAATCTTTGACGAGCAATTACTCAGAAACCGTGTCACTTAGAAACATTATGTCTAAGGCAACGTGATCACATAAGGTCCTTCTACAATAACCACTCTCAGTTTTTAATATCTCTAAAGCATTTTCCTGTGGTGAAAGTTTTTTTACTGCCCCAAAAATGGTCAGATGCATGTAGTGTAAAGTTGCAAAGGGGTGTAACTTTCATTCTACTTCTTGTGCAGCCAAACTGACTGTTCCAATGCATTCGGATGGGTATGTTTAGGTTAGGTATGGTCTTGTTTCATACCCAAACATGCTGAAATAGTCAGAGCTATATTGTATCGGCGATATCCCTGAAGAGTCCAAAGTGTAAAAAGGCAATAATCTTTGATGAGCTATTACTCAGAAACTATGACACTTGGAAACATTCTATTTAAGACAATGTGATCACGTAGAACCCCTCTACAATAACCTCTCTCAGTTTTTGATATCTCTAAGGTGTTTGCCCATGGTGAAAGGTTTTCTACTACCCCAAAAATTGTTAGAAGGAGGTAGTGTAAAGTTGCAAAGGGGTGTAACTTTGATCCTCCTCCTGATGCCACCAAACCGATAGTTCCAATGCTTCTGGATGGGTACATTTAGGCTAAGCATGGTCCTTTTTTGCATCCAAACATTCTGAAATAGTTTGAGCTACATTGTACTGGTGATATCAGTGAAGAGTCCAAAGCATAAAAAAGCAGCAATATTTGACGAGCTGTTACTCAGAAATCATATCACTTAGAAACATTTCGTCTAAGGCTACAGAATCACGTAGGGTCCCTCTACAATAACCTCTCTTAGTTTTTTATATCTCTGAGGCATTTTCCCATGGTGAAAGTTTTTCTACTACCCCAAAAATGGTCAGATGCATGCAGTGTAAAGTTGCAAAGGGGTGTAACTTTTGTTTTGCTCCTCATGCGGCCAAATTGACTATTCCAACGAGTTCATATGGGTACATTTAGGCTAGGCATGGTCATGTTTTGCACCCAAACATGCTGAAACAGTCTAAGCTACAGTGTACCAATGATATCCCTAAAGAGTTCAAAGTGCAAAAAGGAAGCAATCTTTGACGAGTTGTTACTCAGAAACTTTGACACTCAAAAACATTCTGTCTAATGTAACTTGATCACATAGAACCCCTCTACAATAACCTCTCTCATTTTTTGATATCTCTAAGGTGTTTTCTCATGGTGAAAGGTTTTCTACTGCCCCAAAATCGTCAGGAGGAGGTAGTGTAAAGTTGCAAAGGGGTGTAACTTTCATCCTGCTCATGATGCGACCAAATTGACAGTTCCAACGCATTCAGATGGGTATGGTTAGGTTAAGAATGGTCCTATTTTGCACCCGAACATGCCAAAACAGTTTGAGCTACATTGTACTTACGATATCCTTGAAGAGTCCAAAGTGTAAAAAGGCAACAATTTTTGACGAACTATTACTCATAAATTGTCACTTAGAAACATTTCGTTTGAGGGTACAAGATCACGTAAGGTCCCTCTACAATAACCTCTCAATTTTTTATATCTCTGAGGCATTTGACCGTGGTGAAAGTTTTTCTACTGCCCCAAAAATGGTTAGATGCATGCAGTGTAAAGTTGCAAAGGGGTGTAACTTTTGTTTTGCTCCTCGTGCAGCCAAACCGACTATTCCAACGCATTCGTATGTATATTTTTAGGCTAGGCATGGTCCTGTTTCGCACCCAACATGCCGAAACAATCCAAGATAGATTGTCCCAACGATATCCTCACACATTGCCTTTGCTATAACTGTTATAGTCTTCACATGTCAACATGCATCTTATGGTTGTTAACATACTTGTTCTAGTAGTCAACACAGTCAAATATGAACTACTTGTTCTTTTATCTTGGTTCACCTTGACTTTCTTCTCTAGTACTATCTCTGTAGGGTTTGTTTTAGTCCTTCAATGCAATGTTCCATCACTACAATCTTAGACCCCTATTAGGCTTGAAATAGACCTATGTTAGGCTACTCTCCTAAACCTTAATATCATCTTCATGTTGTCATATCCATGTTGTTCAACCCTCATCTTCTTCCACCTTTAGGTCACTATGTTATTAGGCTTGAACTTAGACTTCTGTGATATTTGAAACCCTCTACACTTCATGGCTCTATCATTATGTAATGATCTACACTGCACCTATCTTTCTTATCATATTTCATAGCAATCTTGCAAAGAGTTGGGGTAGTGGTATGCAACCTTTTGCGAGATCAATACAATGTTGCAACAAGGCTTTTAAGCTCAACAAGTTTTTGGGTAGGGAATTGCTTTATGGAATTAGAGTCAAATTGGTAAATGTGATTACATGATACATATTAACATGGTGAGATGCAAAGTACACATTTATAATATTAACCACATTCTCAAAGGGATTGTTGATGACTTATGGAAGCCTATAGCCCCAATGTTATGTTGCATACTCAAATAAGGTAAGACTCAATGTACTCTCATAACCTCGCCTTATATGCAAGAGGAATTACATTTAATAACCACAGTGGTCATCAGGTGCTCATAAGCATATGATTTTGACTATGAAGAGGAAAACCATAGAAGGTGTTTTTATACATTTATTTCAGTCCCCATATAGTCCTCTACAACAATATTAAAACTTAAGCATATATACTCAAAATAAAATCATTTTACAAGCTCTAACACAAGTCCATCAAAGTTTGACATTTTTTGTGTCTTAGGGAAGATGTGAAACCAACTAAAACCTGGTAGTCATAAAAGCCTTTATAAGAAATAATGAAAAAGAAAGTAAATGGATAGTCATAGGAGGCTAGTCAAGAACTGCCATAGTTTTAGGGGCAGTTATGGAGTCATTTCTTATTTGAAACCTTCATGAAGATGGTATTATATGTAGATACAGGATATCTTTAGTTATGCATACCTAAAAGAAGGACATGTTGTAGTGCCAAAAATGTCACCATGATGCAAGAGAGTTTAGATGTCATACATCTTAAGGCTTAAACTATTGATCAAAACTCCTAGCATGAACTCAAGTTTTCAAAAGGACTTCATCACTAGTCTTGGATCACATCTAGAGACCTAAAGTTGACTACCATTATTGAAAACAGGGTATGGATAGCCAACAAAGCATAAAGGATATAGGAATTTTGCTAGATGTTGGAATTGCAACTGCCCTTGTAGACATGTATGCAAAGTGTAGAAGCATAGACAAGGCATGTGGATTGTTTGATACAGTACCTCAAAGCATAAAGGATATAGGAATTTTGCTAGATGTTGTAATTGTTGTTGCCCTTGTAGACATGTATGCAAACTGTGGAAGCATAAAGGATATCAGAATATTGTTAGATGTTGTATTTGCACTTGCCCTTGTAGACATGTATGCAAAGTGTGGAAGCATAGACAAGGCACATGGACGGTTTGACCTAACACCTCAAAGCATAAAGGATACCAAAATTTTGTCAGATATTGTATTTGCAGTTGCCCTTGTAGACATGTATGTAAAGTGTGGAAGCATAGACAAGGCATGTCAATTGTTTGACCTAACACCTCAAAGAGATCTTCTGTCATGGAATGCAATGATTGCAAGATATGCAAAAAATGGATTTGTTGAAAAGGCTTTAGAAACTTTCAAGCAAATGTAATTGCCATGTGTAAAGCCAAATTCCACAACCTTTGCCAGCATCCTCCAAATTAGGATCTTTGGAACATGGTATGGACAACCATCAAAGCATAAAGGATATAGGAATTTTGCTAGATGTTGTAATTGTTGCTGCCCTTGTAGACATGTATGCAAAGTGTGGAAGCATAGACAAGGCACATGGATTGTTTGATACAACACCTTAAAGCATAAAGGATATAGGAATTTTGCTTGATGTTGTAATTGTTGTTGCCCTTGTAGACATATATGCAAACTGTGGAAGCATAAAGGATATCAGAATTTTGTTAGATGTTGTATTTGCAATTGCCCTTGTAGACATGTATGCAAAGTGTGGAAGCATAGACAAGGAACATGGACGGTTTGACCTAACACCTCAAAGCATAAAGGATACCAGAATTTTGTCAGATATTGTATTTGTAATTGCCCTTGTAGACATGTATGTAAAGTGTGGAAGCATAAACAAGGCATGTCAATTGTTTGACCTAACACCTCAAAGGGATCTTCTATCATGGAATGCAATAATTGCAAGATATGCAAAAAATGGATTTGTTGAAAAGGCTTTAGAAACTTTAAAGCAAATGCAATTGGCATGTGTAAAGCCAAATTCCACAACCTTTGCTAGCATGCTCTAAATTAGGATCTTTGGAAAATGGTATGGACAACCATCAAAGCATAAAGGACATAGTAATTTTGCTAGATGTTGTAATTGTTGCTGCCCTTGTAGACATGTATGCAAAGTGTGGAAGCATAGACAAGGCATGTGGACTGTTTGATCATACAACACCACAAAGAGATGTCCTCTCCTGGGATGTAATGATTGCAAGATATGTAAAAAATGGATTTGTTGAAAAGACTTTAGAAACTTTCAAGTAAATACAATTGGCACGTGTAAAGCCAAATTCCACAACCTTTTCCAGCATCCTCCCTATCTGTACACCAAAATAGAATGTTTGGAATAGCGTATGGACAACCATCAAAGCATAAAGGGTATTTGTCACATGCTGTAATTGCAGTTGCCCTTGTAGACATGTGTGCAAAGTGTGGAAACGTAGACAAGGCACGTGAACTATTTGGCATGATGCCCCAAAGAAATGTCACCTCATTGAATGCAATTATTGAAAGATATGAACAACATGGATTTTTTGATAAGGCTTTAGAAACTTTCAAGCAAATGCGATTGGCGGGTGTAAATCAAAATTCCACAACCTTAGCCAGTATCCTCCTTGCCTATGCCAAAATGGACATCCATCAAAGGATAAAACATATGGGAATTTTGTTAGATGTTGTAGTTGCAACTGCCCTCAGAGACATGTATGCAAAGTGTGGAAGCATAGACAAGGCATGTGAACTGTTTGGCATGATGCCTCAAAGAATTATCACCTCATGGAATGCAATGATTGCAAGATAGGAACACTTAATGGATTTTTTGATAAGCCTTTAGAAAGTTTCAAGAAAATGCAATTGGTGACTGTAAAGCCAAATTCCAAAAACCTTAGAAGTGGTATCTTTGGAACACGGTATAGACATCCATCAAAGCATAAAAGATATAGGAATTTTGTCAAATGTTGTAGTTGTAAGTACCCTGCAAGACATGTATGCAAAATGTGGAAGCATATACAATGAATGTGAACTGTTTGACAGGATGCCTCAAAGAAAAGTTCTCTTGTGGAATGCAATGATTGCAAGAAATGCACGAAATGGATTTTTCATACGGCTTTAAAAACTCTCAAGCAAATGCACAAAAGTAAATTTTAACCAAACGCAAATTTTGGAATGTCTAAAACCAAATTGCACAACCTTATCCAACTTCCTCCTTGCCTATGCCAGAATGGGATTTGCGGAACATGGTATGGACAACCATCAAAGCATAAATGTTATAGGAATTTTGTCACATGTATTGTATTTGCAATTGCCCTTGTAGACATGTATGGAAAGTGTGGAAGCATAGACAAGGCGCGTGAACTGTTTGAAATGATGCCTCAAAGAAATTTACAGCCCCATAGAATGCAATGATTGCAAGATATGCACAAAATGGATTATTTGAAAATGATTTATAAATTTTCAAGCAAATGCAATTGGCACGTGTAAAACCAAATTCCTGTAATGATAATTGATCATCATATTAAATATTTAATATAAATTATCATATACATAATGTCATGAAAATAACATCTAGTTTACATACAAAGCCATATTGGCATGTCCAAACAAAGCCATACAGGCATATATACAAAAATATACATCGGTAACATACAAAAGTATGTATACAAAGCCATCTAGGCATACAAAAAATGTCCCAAAAACTAGTTTCCTATGGACTTTTATGAAATAATTGGTGGCCCTTGCTTGACCGTGAAGATGGAGAGCCAATCCGTGACTCATCCTCTCTCTATCGTCGAGTAGACCTCTTCAACAGAAATTCATCCAAATCCACCAGTTAATACAATCAAATAATATGCAATTACTATAGAAAATGTACATCAAATATATAACATCACATATGTAATCAATCACTTACTGCCACCCGATGATCACTCTCCACCATCTTGTCTCGAGCTTCTTTGTCCGTAGTCAGACGGGCTGGAGTTGTGACCTCCTGTGAGAAGCATCAAGAAGCAAAATTGACTAAACATAAATATCATTTGTGTACATCAAATGACATGCGATAAAACAAGAAATACAAAATTATGACATTTTCATGTTATTGGCTCATACCTCGGTCAAAGAATTTGAAGACATCATGGTTGCAGCAATGCCTATCTGCGCTAACTCACGAAGATGAGGAAGAGTCTCCACATTCAACATCTGAAAATCAAGTTCAAGATTATTCGACCAAAATAAATACATAACATTATTTTAAAAAAGCATAATGATTAGAAATGGTTAAATTTACCTCCATAAAAGTGGTGGATTTGCATCCAAGGGACCAAGGAAACCGTGGAGGTGTCAGTGACTGTTGAAATCATCAAATTGTCACAAAATAATATTACCATTGACATATCTACAATAATTATGATCATGTGATAAATTACATACCTGCTGACTTGACCTCCTCTCATAACTCGCCAATGGATGCCTAATGGAGGTAGAATGAAGACTTTGACCCTAGAATTTCATTGCACAGACAATTACACACATTGTTTTTGACTTATAATATAGATAGTCATATAAAATTAATTACAAATTTCAAATAACAATATATTAAATCAAGATGAAACTTGTAAAAAATTACTTGAGAGTCAATACCAAATGTAGTTTGTAATATATCATCAGTGAGAACAATATCATCCAATATAGATGTCTCCATCATTGGATGCTGCTCATGTGTCACGTCTTCTTGTCGAGGGTCCTGCCGTGAGTCTTGTGTCCCATAATCACACAAGTTCCCACATGAACTACACAAATGTAGGGACAAATGACACCTACTGCTCTCACCCTTATCGACCTGGGTAAGATCATTGGCATTTTATGATAGAGTTTGGGTGAGAGTAGTCAATGAATGTAATGTCTCCACCTCAACACTCTCCTTCAAAATCGAAGGGAGTGACCTATGTTTTGGCCTCAACAGGGGTACAGGCACATAGTTTTCATCTCGTTGAGCCCCCACTCTATCTTGGACAGAGCCACCACCTCTACCCTGGAACTCACGAATGTCAAAATAATTGGGAATCTTCTTGAGGATGAACTCACAATAGAGTTTCCTCAAGAAATATTGTGACACATCATTGTTATTACATGGATGCTCATCAAAGACAATGTACCATCTATCCAAAAAATTTTGGGATATATCTTCATTCCTACACCAATGAACCGGGAAGCGTTTGCAAGTCTCTTCTAATGTTTGGTTAGTTTTAGGATTGATAAATCGTGAACATAATGTAGATTTTGGATTGTTTAGCATTTGAATAAGAGTTTGAAGATGTTTCTTGTTTTCTTCTATTATTTGTAGGTAGTTTTCTTGAGTATCCCTTACATTGTGAGGAAGTGAAGGTGGGTTTGGAGGGTTTGGAGGGTTTTGGGGGTTGTTTTCACCCTCATCAACTAGATTTGGGTTTTCTCTTGCCTCAATAACTGTAAATGCAATATAAAAACTAATAAACCATTGAAAAATTCAAAAATTACTCTCAAACTAACAAAAATTGATCAAACCCTACCTTCTTCAGCTGTTAGACCCTCCAAATTTGTTGTATGACATCTTTGTCGGCAAGGTGGCATCGTGAAAATGACATTTCTCTCTTGCACATGCTTGGAGAGGCTTTTCTTGAACACGCTCGTGGTTTCTTCTCATTTTTTGGCACACAAACTCCTTTGGTCGTAGTGAAATGGTAGAAATAAGGTTTTTTTCAACTTTTATGTCATAGCAAAATGCGAGCACGTTATAATGTGCTCGCATTTTTTCTTGTTTTGGACCAAAAAGTCCCATGGTGGTGACTTTTTGGTCCCCCATCTTTGTGCATACACCCCTATATCAACTTGGCACTATTCTAAAAATAGTCAACTTCTCCAAGAAGTGTGGAGAGCTCTCAAAAAATGAAATTGCATTCTGAAAGAATCATGGGACTCACTAAGATTCTTCTAAACTCACTGCCAAGAATAAAACCATTGCTTGTTCATACATTTGCTCTCCAAGAAAGTTGGAGTTCTCCCTTTCCCAACCAATTAGCCTACGGGAAAACTCAAAAAATAGGCTAACTATTCTCAAACTGATTATGTGCGGAAAGGGGACATTACAGTCCTCCCTCCCCAAAATTGCTTATCCCCAAGCAATTTTGCAAGTTAGGATGAACCAAAATTTGCTTACTCTCCCATGTAGCTATTAGTGTGAACAAGGGTATTACCTATCGAGTTTCCCCTTTGTAGTGTGAACTAGGCACATTATCTAACTAGTCATTAGTTAGGGCCTATTCACACATGTTCACATGTTAAGTTTACTTAGGATAAGCCTAGATGTTTCTAATTGTCATGTGATCTTATCCTATAGTTGGCATCTTATCCTTTACTTGTCTCATGTCATGGGATTAAGACACTTGTCATTATCCTAGTTAATCCTACCTCTCAACCTTGCCTTTATAAGCAAGGCATATCATGTACATTATGTAATTTGCATTCTTTGATAGAATAGAATTATTCTCTCATGTTTGGATCTCTCTTGTGCTTGCATTGAAGCTCCTAGATCTTGGTTGGCTACCTTGATAGGATTAGGATTACTTTATGTTAGTCTATTTTTGAGAGATCTAGGATGCAAATCATGGTAGATCTTGAAAAGTTGAGTATGCTCTTCTCTTGCATCATATGATGACCTAGAGAATCAGAAAAATTTGATAGAAATACCAGATTTGGGAGAGTTTTCTCTTTGTGAACTTGTATTGCAGGTACATTTTGGAGCATATTGGTGCAAATCTAACCTTATCATTGAGATCGGGGTGACCAAGAAAGTCAGTTTAGCCTTTTTATTTGTCAAATTTGGACAATGGAAGAAAGATCTACAAGGGTTTGAAATTGGGAGGTGGTTGCTAGATCCAGAAGATAGCTACATTTTTGGAGCATTTTGGGTCAAAGCAGACCCTACCATCGTGTCTTAAAGGCCCAAAAACCTAAGGATCAACTATTAATTCATCAAAATTAGACACTTTTGCACTTTTACCCCAAGCCATCAGAAATTTTTTTTCCCCTCCTTGATTGTACGAATCACCCTATAGAGAATATTCCATATGCAATCAAATATTCTACATAATCTAGCACACCACCTACACAGGCATCAGCAAAATATTCATGGTTTCTGACTGCTGGGTAAAAAAATTTATTCGTTGGTTATATTTATTATACGTTGGGTATTTGTGTCTTTTTGCAAATTTTTTTTAAAAATAAAAAATAAAAATTTAAGGGTCGAGGGTATAGGTCCACAGATTTGTCCCCCCTACCCTATTGGTAGGGGTACCTGCAAACCAACGTAGGGGTACCACATGGCGTAGGCCCCCATGCCGGCCCAACCACTCATATCAGCAGATTTCAACCACTCAACGGTGCAAATAACCTGCCCTACAATCCAATGGTGATTATAAAATCATGTCTGGAAATAAAAACAAACCAACCATTTATCCAAATAGCTGATGGGGAAGCATTTTCCAACCCTAAATAAAATATTTTGCTAGAAATCAGTTTTGCACTTAGTATCAAGTGGTTTACAATTTCTAAATAACACTTTTGACCACAAAAAGGTAGTTTTGATGAAATCAAAGGCGGTATTGATATCTACAGGCATATTCCATTAGAATCAAGACATATTCCATCAACATCTTTGTTAATGTTAGCATGACCTCATTGGGCTTTTGGCCCTAATCTATCCCCCCCTCATTGCAATTTTTCAGTTTGACATGCCAACATTAAGGGCATGTATCTTGCTCATGTTTACTCCATTTTCCAAGCAATTTTTTATTTACACCAAAATTTCATAGGCTTCGCAGTGGTGTAATTAGATTTTAGTTTTGGTGCCTAGTTTTTCTAAAAATTGTAGATCTTCATTGATGTTGCTAAGTAGTTCTCATTTTGGAAACTTCCAGGGCTTCGTTTGGGCTCATATGGTAACATCTTTTAATGATTTTTTTTGAAATTGTATAATTTTTAAGTAATTCTTAGATTTGTAATCAGTTTGATCCAATTTTGCTCAAAAATTGTACTTTCAATTGTAACCTATTTTTGGCATTTCCCTTGTATCAAAATGAAAGACCACTTTGTTGTTTTGGCTAGTGGCAATTGTAATTGCACTAAGTATAAAGTACCATGATCATATCTTCCTGGGGGTTAATCATGATTGAGTGAAATTGGGGCCCGATAAAATTGTGAGTTTTGGTCTCTAATCATTTGAGGAGATATCATAGGTTTTTCTATTTATTCTTATGTGGTAAATCTGAAAAAAAGGATAATTATGAGTGTTGGTAAAAAATGCATCCGCACTCATTGCAGGTAGCTCAATCTTTTACCTTGTCTTTATGGACTTATACCTAAACCGGATACACCTCAAAAGAAAAATGCATGGGGTAATAAAAATGATCATATCATAGGATTGATTGGTACAACTATTGGTGCTGACTTTTTTTTGGAGATCTCAGAGACTAAGTGCCCCCACACACTTTGGACTAAGATTTGGGAGATCTATGGAGACCCTCATATCTCTCCATTCCCAACCTATCCTGCTAACCCATTGATGATGTAGATAATACACCCTTTGATGATGATATAGAAGAGGAGCTTGATTATCTAGCAGGTCTTGATTGTTAAGATGACACGGAGACTTCTCTTGCTTCTCTCTCTCCTCCTATTGAAATCACTACTCCACCATCACCTATTGCTACTTTAGAGTTTTGAGTTACTTCTTTGAGATCTTCCAGTGATTCTTTGTAGAAGGATCATTTTAGTCTTCTTGATCCACCTCATTAGGATTCCTATTTATCAGGCATTGCATCTTTGTTTGTGGAGTCTCACATTTTAGATTTGAAGAACACATTTGAGTAGTTATCTCTCCTATGCGATGACCATGATGTCATCAAATCTTTAATGTTTTTAGATGCAGTTCACTATCCTTCCTCTCCTAGTTCTACTTCTTTGATTGGGTACTGTATTCCTGATTTAGAAAAGACATCATTTTCCAACATGAGGACATTAGAGTTGTATTCTAAGGCACACATATTGTTTTGCAGTTTCTTCCTAAGGAGAGAAATATTGTTTGCAAGCAGTAGATTGTTTTTATCTTTGAGCATTCATTGACACAAGAGCTACTTCTTTGTGGGATGGATCTATCATCTCATTCTTTCTCTCCTATATGGGGGGTAATTAATTGTATATTTGTGATAAAAGTAGTCCTTGTGGGTCATGTTGAGTCCTCCTTCCATCACATTTTTCAATTTTTCTCTCTTTTGGAGATGGGTTTTTTCCTATGGGTTTTTCTCCTTTACTTCATTTGTGAGAGATTGGTTGTACATGGTACTTAACATGGCATAGTAGTTGGGACCTATCCATCTTTGCATCTTTGTATTTATTTACTTCTCCCTAATTTGCACTTAAAGGGGGGTGTTGGTGTGAATAGGGGTATTATGTATCTGGTTTCCCCTTTGTAGTGTGAACTAGGCACATTATCTAACTAGTCATTAGTTAGAACCTATTCACACATGTTAAGTTTATTTAGGATAAGTCTAAATGTTTCTAGTTGTCATGTGATCTTATCCTATAGTTGGCATCTTATCCTTTAGTTGTCTCATGTCATAGGATTAAGACACTTTTCATTATCCTAGTTAATCCTACCTCTCAAGCTTGCCTTTATAAGCAAGGCATATCATGTACATTATGTAATTTGCATTCTTTGATAGAATATAATTATTATCTCATGTTTGGATCTCTCTTGTGCTATCATTAAATCTCTTATATCTTGGGTGGCTACCTTCATAGCCAACTCTTATAGAAGCATCCTCAACTAAAAGATTTTTTCTCTTAATCAAGTACTCTTTGATGCTCCTCCTTAAAACATGCTCTCTCGTCAAATTACCAACACATGTTATCCACCTCACAATTAATGTTGTTGGCAAATACCTAAAATGTTTCTGGATATTCGACCAAAATATTCATTCCCAAATTGGAGCTATGATGGCTAAAATGTTCATTATTGATGCAAAGGAAAATGATTGTTCTAACACAACTGTACTACCCTCATACCTTTCACACAATGACTCATTTCAGCCAATGCCTAAAAGCTTCCTAATACACATGAAAACATGGGATAGCAACCTAATGGCATTCCATCATTGAGGACATCCTAAAACAAGGGAAAATTGGTGTATTTAGACCTATTTTTGACATACTTTAGGGTTTTCCAAACATGCATGACCCTTACACTTGTTTGACACAATGTTCCAAACAACAATGGATTGTTGTCACTAGGTGCAACAAGTCAAAACTTTTTGGTCATAACTTTTCAAAAAGACCTGAAAATAAAAATGTAAAACCTATTTTGGATACCCTTTTGGCTCTTACTACACATATCTGAAAATGGGTTAGGGTTTCTTTGTATAGACTAGGGCAAAAACAAGACTGTTCCTATGCAAAGCCTAAGACTATTACAGGTTTGCTCTCACCAAAAATGGCATAACTCATTCAAAACTTAATCAAATTTGTTCAAACTAAAAGAATATGAACCTAGACTCATGCCTTCAACTTTTAGAATTAGTTTCAAGTCTGTACTATACCGTACATGGCCATACTAGGATGTTTTCAGACTACAAATTCTAGAAAACATTGTTAGAACATAGTAGCATTCACCAAAATGGCCATAACTTTCAATAATCTCAATGAAAATTGATGCAACAAAAAGAAAAACAAAGTAAATTCACATGCCAATGAATTTCAATCAATTTTAGATCACTAAATGGGTCGTACAAGCTGTACAATGAAAAATCAATTATCCCTTCCTCCATTTGACTTTTGAAGGTGTATTTATATCTTTACAATCAATCCCAATGGTTTGAAACCATTTCTTTCTTGCATGTAACCATTTTGTTGATTTTTGCCACCTTTCTAAGGTTGCATGACCACTAACATTAACACTTGTTTTGCCACATTGATATTTTTTGCAATTTTTCAACTTTTCCCACCAATGACTAAACCCATGACCAAAAATGAATTGAATACATAGGAGATGGTCATAAATGACCTTATTAACCACTTTACAAAAATACCAAAAATGAGCAATAATGAAGCACCTAGTGCCCCTAAACCAATTACCTTTATCTGAAACCTTTTCTCAACATTTTCCCAAGGTTTAGGAATCCAAAAATGTTCAATCTTGTAGTTGCTCAAGGATAGAAACAACAAGTTATAATCTGATTTTTAAAAATCAACACCCTTGAAATGGAACAACAGCTACAAAATTGGAATCTCCTAGCACAAACATGAATGGTGAGCATTGAAATGCCTAAAATCACCTTGGTATATGCTGGAAAAAACTCCTAACATTGTCCAACTAAAAATTTCTCCATCCCTTGATTGAAAATTCTTTCCAACCTTCTTGAATGTGTGCAAAGATAAACATGTGGTGGTAGATCTGCGTCAAAACAACAGTGCTAAATCTGAAATTTTGAACTATCATCCTCTATGGTACATTTCTCCGGTCACCATAAACCTCTGACATGTTTTGTTGGTGACCTCGTGCATGAATACTTAGTAATGAAGTAACTCCACCACACTTATTATGTACTACTCTAGTATTCATGTGGGCTTCCTCTTAAAATCTTCTAGTGATACCTGTAAATGAAAAAATGGTGAAAAGGTAAATATGAAGATAATGCAACAAACCCAATACATTTACTTTCAAACCAAGTCCTCAACACATGATAGAATGGAGTAGATGCACCCTAATCTAGTAGCTATGTTCTAGATGATGAAAGATGGATAATGATATGTTGATTGCTCATGATTTTTGCAGCATGACGATAGATAGAAGATAATGGAGATGGAGATCTAGAGTGATTTCAACAGCATAATGGTGTATAAAGATGGATCCCCCCAAATGGCTTGATTAAGGCTTCATTTATAGGAGAGGAGGGATAAGGATTGATGGCTAAGATTGAAAGGTCAATTGTATGATGTGGACAGCTAAGATTAAATAATAAAATTATTTAAATTATTTGGTAGTGTGAAAAGCATTAAATGAAAGTTGTAGTATGACACATAATTCAAATAAAAAATTACATAAATTATGGGAGAGGGACAAGTGTTGTGAAGAGGGTAAAGGTGAGGGCTAATTTAAATAAATATTTTATTTATTTAAATTGGATGAAAGGAGGAATTAATTAAATAAATATAATTTATTTAAATAATTGGCTAATGGGATAAATGGGATTAGGATGGGAATTAGTTAAATAAATATGATTTATTTAACTAATTAGGTGATGAAAGGGCTATGTAAGGGTCCTGGGACAAAATGTCATAAGATATCTAAAGTAATGTATCGACAACGTGATGTTGTAAGACATGAACAATTTTAGGTGTCTACATTTTGCCCCTCTTTGAGATGATGTTGTGACTAAGAGAAGTAACATCATTTCAAAGAAGATAAAGTGTGGATAGAAGGGAAAAAAATATCCCAGCCACTTTTAAGAGTGACAAGGAGGAATGGAAAAAGAAATGGGATGATGATATAAGGATAGGTTAATGATGTAAGGATATGATGATGCCCCCTCAAGAGGATAGGCAGTTTGGAGGGACACGAGTATGCTCTTGAAATTAAATGAAATGATAAAGGATATATAAGAAAATGGAGGATGCAAGATAAGGGATGGATGAAAGAGATGAATGATACGTTATGCTGCCATGAAATGAGCAATCATATAGTTTGATATAGCACTAGACATTATGCACCAAGGTATAAGAACCAAGGTGATGATGTGTCTTGTGCACCCAACACAATACAATCTTGTCTAAACGTATGAGAAAGAAAACTTAGAGCATTAATGTCCTAATGCACAAAAGGTATGATATGACCTTAGATGCAAAGGATAGTTCAAAAAGCTACACCAACATACACAAGATATGAATATTAGCTGGAAAGATATGGATTTGATA
The DNA here is from genome assembly GCA_027924645.1 of Cunninghamia lanceolata. NCBI lineage: Eukaryota > Viridiplantae > Streptophyta > Pinopsida > Cupressales > Cupressaceae > Cunninghamia > Cunninghamia lanceolata. The sequence continues at coordinate 5,414,030 of BSBN01000908.1, read as the reverse complement.
CAAATGCAAGATAATATAATAACACATACAAGCAAGCAAGCAAGCACAAATGATACACAAACAAACAAGGTATTGCCCCTGTCAAGCTGTAAACCAATGATTGATTGATTAATTGATGATAGTATTGTCATTGCAGGGAATGATATATCTCTAGATCAACACAAAGATGCAAGAAAGGCATATCCCATTGATTATGATTATGATCGATTAATTGATTAATTGATTTGGTTTACAACAAGGCTATGATTAAGACCAAAGGATGTGATTGGATGATTTGACAAAATTGATTGACTTGATTGGTATGGATTAAGGATGAATTGCATTTGGATTTATTGCTTGGATTGATTTGATTGATCGATTGATTTTATTGTTTGGATTTTTGTTGGATATTTAATTTTTTTGTATTTTTGCGAATATTTGATTTTTTTATTTTTGGAATGTTTTAATTTTTTTATATTTTGAATGTTTTGGGATGGCATTGGATGACAATTTGGATAGCCTTTGTGCTAGACACCAATGACAAGGGAAAACCAAGTCTAGATGCAAGAATTAACGTAGGATGGATGGATAAAAGGATGGGTGATAGTATATGGGATGGAAGGCTCATGATAGATGGATGGGTAAAAGGATAGGCGATAGTGGATGGAAGACTTATGATATGCCATGGAATGGAAATCTCATGATAAATGGATGGAATGGATGTATGCATAAGAAGGCAAGGATGTAATCTCCAAAGACTATGTCGCATAAGAATAACATGCCCCATTCTTGGTGTAATACTTAGGATTTTACATGACAAAGCCTATGACAATAAGATAATGATATGATTGTTTGGAAAGGATGAGGTATATCAAGAGATATCCAAAACATTTGTCAACATTTTGTCCCCATATCTTTATCAAGGTCAAAAGGAGGAAGGGAGGATGGATGGACTAAATATGATAGGTATATGGGTATAATGGCTAAGTATGATAGGTAGGATATGGTAAGATAGGATATGATAGGATGGAAAATGATAGGTTGGATGAGACAACGTGCCCCCAAGTGTAAGTGACATAGATAATCAACCTACACATGACACCTATTTACTAGGCTTTCATCATGGTACTTATCCAAGGTGCTACCAAGGGTGGTTTTCACTTTTGGACGAAGGGATTTCTCTTTACTATTTTGAATTTGTTTTTATTTTCTTTTTTTTTCTTTTTGGAATATTTGGATGGGGTGGGAAGATAGGGATAGGAGAGACTCTAGTGTCTAGTCCCATGAAAGGTGATAGTCCCATTAGAGATGAATATAGCACATGGACCATGTCAAGTGTCATTATGCTCATAGATGTTGGTAAGGGATTGCATGAAAGAGGGAGATGGAGTAGGTAGATAGTGGATTTTGATGTGGATTATGAAAGGTTTATATAAGGATGGATGGGGGATAATAGATTTTGATATGGATTAGGTATGGAAGGATAGTGGATTATGGAGGGAAGGATAGTGGATTTTGATGTGGATTAAGGAGGATTTTATGCAAAAGCATGGACCATAGGAAGGTGAGGAGTGAAATACCTAGGATAGTGGATGGGAGATGGAAATATGGAGGTATGTGGGAATATTATGGAATGGAATGTAACCAAGACCAATTGTTGCACACACCATGCTAAACATTAAAGCTTTTGATTTGGAAGAAGTGTAGGAAGCAATGGAGATGTTTGCTTAGGGGATTGTCGATGTAGGAATTTAGGTACCCACATAGACTTAGGATTTTTATAACTTTTGAATTGCTTGTGGGATGAAGGAATTGAAATTTTTGAATGGAATGGGATTTTTGGGATTTTTGGATGGAAGAGGATTATTGGAATTTTTGAGATGTGGATGCTTCATTTGACTTTCTTTATTTTTACTTAGGGACCCAAACCATTTTAGTTTTGGCCTTTTATTCTGGAGGTATGGTCTTGTGTAGCCTTTTGGATAGATTTGGCTTTAACATTTTGCATTGATACCCTAAGGCATGAGGATTTGTAGGATTTGTTTCTTTATGGTAGAGGCATCCAAATTTTTATTTTTGAATCTCATGGACATGGTCTAAGCTTCTTCTTTGTACAATGTGTTCATTGATTGGTCATGGTTGGGAATTTGAGGGGATTTATGGATGGATGGATTAAAAGTGGATTTATGGATAAATGGACAAGGGGATTGGATGATAGGGATATTAGGTGTTGGAAGAAATGGAGGTAGAGTGGATGGTGGAAAATTAGGAGTTGGAAGTAGTGGAGGTAAAGTGGATGGTGGAAGGTGTATGGTCACATGCTTTTGGAGTTTGCAGGATAGTGGAGGAGGAATGGAAACATATGTTTTAGGGGTATGATAGGATTTATGGTCGAAAGTGGTGGATTTAGAAGGCATGGAGGTAGTACCACCATCTTGAGATTGTTTTCCTTGGGGTGTATATCCAAGGCCATATGATTGTGGAGGGACTTTGATATGGATAGGCTCCAAAATACCTTGTTCATGAAGGCCTAAGCCTTTACCTTGATAGTTTATTTTTTGAGTATGTGGTGGACAATGGGACTATATTGTGTGTTTCAAACACTAGACACGAGCTCATTATTTGATGTAGAGGGGAAAGTGGATAGAGGTTGTTGTTGTCCTAAGGAGGAACACTCATGAATGAAGGTGGTAAGACCAATAGGATATGTTGGTGGATTTGAAATATGGTCGATAGTGGATGATGATGGATCATTGATTATCATTATGCTCACTAAGATCCAAGCTATTGGTTTAATCATTTGTCTTCTTGGGAGCCAAGTGTCTCATCAGGGGAGGTGGATGTTGTTGTATCATGGATAGGCCTAGATGAAAGATGTATAGGAGTAATTTGGATATCTTTCTCATGGATGGTTATGGGATTATGAATAGGTGGGGTGATAATATCTTGGTCATGGAATGCATAAAGTTGGCTAAGATGATCATCATGGTTTTTTTTATCATAGATAGGATCTTGATCATAAATAGGATCAAGTTGCTCATGGATAGCTTCTTCATAGATAATATCTTGATCATAAAGAAGGTATAGATTATGGATGGGTTGCATGGGGGTGCTTTGATCTTGATTTGAATGAGGGGTTAATGTTTCCACATGCTTAGGATTAGACTCTTGACATAACTCTTGTGGTTTAATGGAAGTGGATGTGGAAGACTCTTGGAGAGGATTGATAGGCACTATATGATCAACAACACGAGGGTATAATGGATCTTGATTGGGACTCATGGGGGAGACTCTTCAATAGGTTCAATGGGTTGTGGACTATATGATGGGGTTGAAGGAATGGACATGATGTTTGAAGGCTCTTTGATAGGCTCAAGGATAGGTGTTTGGGGACATAGTTGATTCCTTGCTAATACCCATTGGATCATATCCTTCATAAGTGTATGGATGGGTAAACAATATAATGGATGAAAAATTTGGGTGGAAGTTGTAGGCTTATGATTAGGATTAGGTGGAGGGATAATAAGGGTATTGGATGGGTTAGGATTAGGAGTGGATAGGACTCATGGTGGAGGGATAAAAGAGGTGGAATATGTTGTAGGCTTAGGATTTTGATTTTGATTCGATGGAGGGTCAAAGGGATTGGATGAATTTGTATTGGGATTGCTTGTGCCAAATGGGATTGACATTAGATGGGTGGATTTGGATGACCCCCTAGGTTTCCTTTTGTATGATTTGAATTTAGGACGTGGAGTTGATGGAGGATTAGATCGTGGGAAGGATACAAAAGGGCTTGATGGATTAGAAGGTGGAGGGACCAATGAATTAGGATTAGGAGTACATGGTAATGTTGGTATAGGATTAGTAGGCTTTTGGATAGGCATTTGATTGGATGATGATGGAGGGTACCCATAGGATGCATAATCTAGGGTGGTGTCTCCCTTGTCAAAGGTAGCATGAGGAATTAATGACACTTGATCTTGTTGCAAAGGGTAACTTAGGATCGCATGTTATTGTTGTGAATGCACTCGATAGTCTAGTGTATGAATTTGGTGGTGCAATGAAATGGTGGGATAAGTAATTGGATGTTCTTGGGATATAGATTGATATGGATGTTTTTGGAATGTGAATTGATATGGATGTTTTTGGGATGTGAATTGAAATGGATGTTGGTTAATATTGAAATAAGTGGGATAGGTTGATGTAGGATGGACTTGATATGTAGATGGACTAGGTTGGTATGATGATGAAGGTGACACATATGATTTATTCATATGTTTAATTTTTTGTATTTCGGCTTGTTCCTCAAGAAATACATCATAATCTACAAGATTCTCATCATCATTGGAGCTAGGAGGAAGGGCCTCCTCAGAGTATGAGTTTGGGTCTTAGATTTTTATCATCATTGGAGCTAGAAGGAGGGCCTCCTCAGAGTATGAGTTTGGGTCTTGGATTTGTCTCATCATTGGATCTAGGAGAGCCTCCTTGGAGTATGAGTTTGGGTCTTGAATTCTTCTCATCATTAGAGCTAGAAGGAGATCCTCCTCGGAGTATGAGTTTGGGTCTTGGATTTTTCCTAGGCTTGTTAATGATCACAACCATTTTGACAAGTGATGGATTAGAACTAGGATATGATGATGTGGAGTGATAAGGATATGATTAGGATATGGGGTGGATGAAATTGATTGGATTAGACCTAGAATGATGATTATTGGATGATGTGGAATGATGCCCCCTCGAGAGGATAGGCGGGGATGAAAGACATGGGTAGACTCTCGAAATAGATTGGGATGGATAATGATTATGGTGATATGGATAGGACAAGTAGGATGATTAGGGTTTTGATTAGGATGAAGGATGACTTGGCTTAGGATGGATGTGATGACAATAATGTTTAGAATGATGTAGAATGTGATTGTTGATAGCTTAACTTAAGCAAAGTTCAAACAAAATATTTCACATGTACATGCATGAATCACACACACAAGACACAATAGCAAGTTTGACTTTGAAAATTGATTGTTGTGATTATGAAGACACTTGAAGACACTGTTGTCATATTTTGCCCAGCCCAAAATATTCAAGAATCCCTCCTTCTATCAAAAAAATTTGATCAAATATAACCTAAATAGAAGAAGGCAAAACCTTAAATCCTTTAGAATCTAATGAATTCTCTTGAAAAAATCCCCAAAATTCCTTATGGATAATCCTCTCTAAAAACCCAAAAAAAATCTAGGCTATTGTCTTAGTTTTTGACCCCCTTTTGGCCCTTATCGGCAAAAGTTCAGGTTCTTGAACTAAGGCAGAAAAAATTTAAAAAATTGGCTAAGTCAAGAAGGTTCTCCCTTTGGTTGACAAGGACAACAATTTTCATCTTTTGTGAACTCTTCTCTCAGTTCATCTTTTCACAAGTTCGCCAACTTGGCAATCTCCCGACAAAGCAGTGAGGGTTGGCTTCTTAAAATTTGGCTAAGTAAAAGAAAGACTATTTTCCTTTGTCAACGATTTTCATGTTTGGTGAACTTTTCAAAAGGTTCAAAATTTGGCCAGTTCACCGATTTGGCGATTTGCCGATAGAGGACCAGGTAAGCAAGCATCATTAGAAAATGACTAAAGCAAGTCAAAGGAAGCAAGGATTGCCTTATCGACAAAGTGCATAGAGTGTGAACTTTTAGTAAAGTTCATGATTTCATTAGTTCATCGATGAGGGATTTTTCCGACAAGGGCAAAGATGAAGTTGCTAGGTTCGCAAAAGGATAAATGGGCTAACAAAAGGGAAATTTGGCTAAGGCACTATTGGTTTAGCATCTACAGGTTCAGCTGATGGGAGATTCTCTAACAAGGTGAAAAAGGAAGGTGAGGACGTCAGCAAGGAAGTGGTTCAGCAAAATAAGGTTTTTCCAACAAGAAGGAAATAGTTCAGGATTTTATGATTTTTGTTGATAAGGCAAAATTGAGAACATAAAATCACCTAAGGAAAAGAAAGAAGGAGGCCTTATCAGTGAATCGGTAAAAATAGAACTTTTCAAAAGTTCGTAGTGCTTCAAGTTTGCTGATAAGCTAATAAAGAAGAGAAAACAAGGCAAAAAAGCAAAGGTTCACCAAGAGCAACTTTTGATGATAAGGCAAAAGTGAAGGCAAAGGAGGTTCAGCAAAACAAGAGTTTGTCGATAGAGAAGAAAGGTTCGACAAAAGGAACTTTTGCCGATAAGGGTGAAAGCAAGACCAAAAGCGAGGTTCAAGAAGGTGCAAAATCATCAATAAGGCTAAAATGAGTCAAATGAAATTCGGCCAAAGGTACTTTTGCTAACAAGGCAAAAGGTGCTAATGGTTTAGTTCTAAAAAGTGGCAGTTCACCGATAAAGCGAGTAGGAAGAAGATAGAAAGGTTTGGCAAATAAGAAATTTATCGATAAGGCAAAGTTAGCACCAAAGAGGTAAGGCTTGGTTCGCAAGATACAAAATTCGTCGATAAGGTGAAAAGGAACCAAATGAAGGTGGTTTGTCAAGGAACAAATTTACCGATAAGGCACAAATATATGGAGCCCGATGGTTCTGAGAAGGCTATTTTCTTCAAGTGACAAGGGGTACGATTCAGCCCAAGCCAATTCAACCGATAGGGAATTTAGTGGCACCATGAATGAGCAAAAGAGTACAACATGTTGAAGTGTTGTAAAAGCTTGCCTCTCCTAAATCACGCCATTTTTTAGGGAGAGGTACCATATGAAGTTTCTGTAGGTTAGGGCCGAATGCAAGTGGTTGGAATAGTGAAACTCTTCAATGCTAGAGTACAAATGAAGTTGCAGAGTAGATTTTTTGGGACAAAAAAAGACTCCAAACCTTCCCTCTTTAATGTGTCTGGCACCCATGCATGCAAACAATCTCTTTTGCAGGATGCAGGCCTATCAGAGGCATGGCCATTGTCCCAGCTCACAGATTTTTTAGCAAATATTTAGGGTCAGAAATTTAATGAAGCGTGGGTTGGACCCTGGGCAATTGACCAGTTCCAGCGTCCACTGTAGCAAAAGGAAAATGAAATTTTATAAATACATTTGAAAATAATGTATTTCTGTTAGCTGTTCTTCTGGGCTATTGCAAGTTGGAGAATTCTTGTAACCAGGTCTCTGTAGTGCAATTACAAGAAACAATTGGATCTGATGGACTGTGCTCTTCTACTGAGCCTCTCATGTCTCTAGTTGATAGTTCAACTATGAGTGTAATTGACTATTTTGTGTCTATTTCTTCTACATCATTCTCTCTTTTGTAATGGTTATTGGACCTCCACAATCAATATAAACTGATATTTTTGCCTCTCTCATCATTCTTGCAATGTGTCTACTTTTGGATTAGTGTGAGTTGTGTATTGTGGAAAAAACATTCCATTTCATATCTCCATTGTTTCTACTCTAACATCTGTTAGAATTAGTATGAGTCTGTGTGAGTTCTTCTCAGTTTTGAGATTTTTACTGTGTTGATTCAATTGTAGCTAAACATCCCCAATCTAGGGTATCACCTTCTTTTAATTTCAACAATCCTTCTTACCCTTTCCTTTGCAAGCAGTAGCACTAGATTTAGTTTAATTCTTCGAGCCTTAAGCTCGGAAAGAGGAACTGACCTTCTTTGGAGGTCTGATCTCATTTGCAAGGCCCACACCTTGAGATCAATCCCATTGTGTCATTGAAGTGTTTGAACCAGCTTCAAATAGGGTGCAATTTCACATGACAATAGACACATCAACAATCCTAATATTAGTCAAATGGGTGTGGCCAATAGGTATTAAGCTAGGATGAACAAGTGATCTAAGGATGTCCCCAATATACACAAGGTACAGGGGGCACAATTCCATGAAATAAAAGTGAAATAATGCCACACAACCAAGACAAAGGGGTAACTTACCCTTCGCCTTCACTCCCCCAACATATAAAGTTCTCGGGGGATTAGCCTGAATGACAAGATTCCAACTCCCAAGAGGTGTGTGTTTTGATTCACTCCTCACTTTTTAGACTCCATCAGAATGCTAGAGTTGAGGTCATCTCTTGGAGTGGTGTGTCTCCAAGCAGGCCTTCTAGGAAGGGTGACAAAAGCAAATCAAGTTGGTGATTTTGATCTCCAAGATCACCTTGCGGTGCGAGGAGAGAGCATACACACACACACTAGATTCACACTCTCAATGTTGATTTCTCATTTAGAAATTAAAATGTGTGTTGTGAAAGTAAATGGATGAAAGGATGTTTTTGATTCTCAAGATCACATGAAGTGCATGAGAAGAGCATACATACCCTCAATTGCACTCAAATCCACCAAACAATTCAAGCACAAATTTGTTTTAAACCCAGATCCAAATGTGATAATGAAGACACGAGTTCATTTTAAGTCCAATTTCAAAGTGTGATTGCAAACAATTGTTCTTTTCAGGCCCAAATCAAAGTGTGATGGCAAACAAGTTTTTGATGAAATGAAAGAAATGAGTTGGACTAAGTGCACCTAGAAATTTTGATCTTCCAATTTGATGTTGATGTTGAAGCTGATGTTGTACAGTGCATTACATCCCCTAGTCTCCACCAAAACAAAAAAAGACCAAGAAACTTGCAAACCAATGTGTTAGGTAAAAAAGGAAATTTGATGAAATTCTGATGAAGATGATCAGTGACAACAAAATAAATGATATGATCAGATTGTACATGAAATTCTATGTTGTTTCAAAAATAAAATCATTGAGATCATATAAAATTTGCACAAGATATGATTGTTTGAAGTTTGCAAATAAGGTTGACTTTGATTGAAAATACCTGATGTATTTGATGAAATTACCTGATAAAACCTTTGCCACAGCAAATCTTGGTGAACCAGCTCTCCAACGGCATTGGTTTCACAAAAATTTGACTTGTTATGTGAAATTTATGATGAAAATAAAAAAACTGCTCTTCTAGGGCACTTGGGGGTCAAAAGGTGGTCTCAAACGGCTAGCTAACCACTAGCAATTCGCATTAACAGTGGTCACAAGACGCAATTAGGGGCTAGTGATTATTGTCATGGTTTGGTTTAGCAGCACCCCTAGTCACCCATGTGACTAGGGGCTGAAGGCAATCAAAAAATAAAATAAAAAAATTAATAAATGACAGGGGGCTAGAAGATAAGCCCCCTAGTCACTAGTGAGGCCGCAGGCTAAAGAGTAGGAGCCAATAGTGTAGGTGACAAATCCAACAGTATAGGCAAGTAGGTTGGTAGATGTGGTGGAGATATGATATTGACTAGCAGACTGGGAATGCAGTTAGTGTCGGGTGGTGGTGATGAATAGTGGGCAGGAGCGGGAGTATTGGAGGTCAAGTGGAGGAATGGCAGGTGGCAGTAGGAATATGGGTAGCGACTACGGAATAATAGGCATCAACAGGGCAAAAAGAAATGGTGGCGACAAGGCTTTAATGAAGATTGAAAATGCAGAAGGGTTTAGACGCAGTCGACGAGTATCTATAGGACAGATTGGTAGAGAGCTAGTGTCAGTGAGAGTAAGGATTGGGCGAAGGTGAGGTGTCGACCAAGTAGAGCAAGGTATAGGGTATCAACAGGGAGGTGTTTTGTGGGGAAGCAACCAGAGTATTCCACGATCGACAAGGAGGATGGTGAGAAAGTTGGGAGCAAGACAAGGAAAATGTGTGGTCGGTGACGATGGGTTTGAACTAGACGGTAGGGAATCACTACTAAGGGTTTTGACAGGGATATGAGCCGAGATCAAGGGGAGAGTGGATTGCGACTAGGGAAAAGAGATGACAACTAAGTGGAGGCGAAGTGAATGGTAAAAACTAGGTGGTCGGTAGGGGGTGAAAGCCAGGTGGCAAGAGTTAAAAAAACACACCCAAATGTATAGGAATGGCAGTCGATAGTGTTACACTTGCAATCATAAAATTAAACCTTGCAATCATAAAATTAAAACCTGTGAAAGGAGAAAATCACAAACGCAAATACCCACAACAAGAGAAGCCTATGCAGTTTGTATGATGGTTCCATACGAATCCGTACTGTATGGTCTGCTAAGTAAAAAAAATAATTTTTTTTTAAATTATGAGCAAACTATAGCAAATTTTATGTCAATCTTCACCTATGAGACCTCCCAGACGTAACGGCAAGGTTAGATCTGGACTAGGAAGCAACCTACAATAGTTGATTTCCAAAACTTGATAAAAAAAGAAGTTAGATTTGCAAATTTAAACACATAAACTTACAACAAGCGAGGGTTAAAGTTGTGGACGTGCCAGAAATGTGAATGAAAAAAATGGTGAAAAGGTAAATACGAAGATAATGCTTCAAACCCAATACCTTTACCTTCAAACTAAGTCCTCAACACATGATAGAATGGATTAGATGCACCCTAATCTACTAGCTGTGTTCTAGATGATGAAAGATGGATAATGATATGTTGATTGCTTATGATTTCTACAGCATAACGATAGATAGAAGATAATGGAGATGGAGATCTAGAGTGATTTCAACAACATAATGGTGTATGAAGATGGATCCCCCCAAATGGCTTGATTGAGGATTCATTTAAAGGAGAGGAGGAATAAGCATTGATGGCTAAGATTGAAAGGTCAATGTGTGATGTGGATGACTAAGATTAAAAGATGATTTAATTTTGGATCCTTCATTTAATATAAAGGTAGTGGTGTAACAAGTGTGAGAAAAAGAATAGAGGCAACTTAATTTAAATAATAAAATTATTTAAATTAGTTGGTAGTGTGAAAAGCATTAAATGAAAGATGTAGTATGGTTGTAGTATGACACATAATTCAAATAAAAAATTACTTAAATTATAGGAGAGGGACAAGTGTTATGAGGAGGATAAAGGTGAGGGCTAATTTAAATAAATATTTTATTTATTTAAATTGGATGAAAAGAGGAATTAATTAAATAAATATAATTCATTTAATTAATTGGCTAATGGGATAAATGGGATTAGGATGGGAATTAGTTAAATAAATATGATTTATTTAACTAATTAGGTGATGAAAGGGCTATGTAAGGTTCCTAGGACATGTCATAAGATATCTGAAGTAATGTATCGACAAGGTGATGTTGTAAGACATGGACAATTTTAGGTGTCTACAATACTTAAGACATTTTCACCAGAAAGAATGCTTCTCATGCCACCAATCTAGGTGCTCTCAACATACTAGACCTCCGGGGTACTAGGATAACTGAAGCCACTATACAATATTGCATCATTCTTAAATCCTTCTTCATGCTTCAAATAGAATTTTGAGTCATCTTTAACCGTTTTATTGAAACTTAGTCTTTGTTGATGTCTCATTAACCAACTCAAAAATGGATTATCAAAAGTCAAATCAGCATCCATTTCAAAGAATGGATTGTCAAATAGTTGAAAAACATATTTAGACCTTTGGCTTCCCATTCTTCACACTGAATAGATTTTGAACTTACATTTTTAGTTGTTCTAAAATTTCTAGCAAGCTCAATGCTTCTTTTTGGAGACCTCTCGAGCAATATACTACTGAAACATCCACTATGCTCATTTGTTATGGCTTGCACATCTACAAGATGCTCTTTTTTTCCCTTCAGAAGAGAAAAAAGGCATGATCAGCCATTAAGATGCCCACTCAATTTGCCTATGGTGAAATATTCCCTCCATCCTTTTTGGTGGTGGGGATACGAGATACACCATTTGTCATTCCTCTCAAGACGATTATTCTACCATCATCTTGGAACTTGAGCTCCATGGTTTGAAAATTTAGGGTGATCTCCCCCAAAGAATGGAGCCATTGGATGCCAAGGAAAGCATCAGTGTCTTCAATGCTTACCACATAAAAATCATTTTTAGCCTCATAGTTACCCAATTGGAGACTCATATTTGAAACCCTTCTTGTGCATTGAAGAGTAAAACCATTTACAACCATGACATTGAATCCCTCAAAATATTTCAACTCAAGGTCTCTCTATAACATGTCATCTCATATTACCCAGATTAACATTCCCAATTTACCATCAAGAAATAATCATGATCATCATAATCATTTTTTTAACAATAATCATTGCATAATCATTATATAAAAATCATATCTTTTCTGAATAATTTCAAAATGAAAATTCACAATATATTCAAAGATAGCATGCTAGTGAGTTCCTTCACTTTACAATCATAATGTTTTGCTCATGAAAATAATGATAAGTTTACATAGAATTTGACTATCAAGTCATAGTAATAGAATATACTGCATCTAGAGGTTTGATATCCGTCTTCATAAATCTTGGCTTGTCATCTTCTTGGGAAGGAGACCATCACCTGAGTGCTTTTCCTCCAACCACAGACTGACGGTCCCCCACACAACTTCTTGGAAGTGGCCCTACCCTTCACGAAGGGAATAGATATAAAGAACCAATAGGTATGTCATCTGAGTCTCTAGCATTGTGTTCTTCATAAATCATCATGGTCATACAACTATAGATCCCCTCTAATTATGTATGACACTACTCGATGGTTATACCATTTGGAAAACTGTGAACCGACTAATGCATGCAGAGACGGGTGTATTACTTTGGCTAAAGATTTAACATAAATAAACATTTTGCAATAAACGTAGTCGATTGTTCACACACTTCTAACTCAACTTAGAAGCTATCTCATCCTATAGTGATTTTAGTTCGACTTATTCTGGTCATGGGATAACTTAATTAAACATCCCTTTTAGTCCATATGCCTTGGACTTCTAACTCTAATTTCTAGAGTACTTTACCAAAAGTTTCTTGTCGCATCTGCAACGTGGAATCGGTGACTCCCTATCACTCTATTCCTTATTTCAAATGTTTATATGTTCTTGGTTTTCAATATCAAGATGAGTTTTGCTCTACAACTTCATAAGATCAGTTAACATATTTAGCTTGTTTTAAGGATTTTCATCTAATCCTTGTTGACTATAAACATATCCCATTCAAGTCGACAGTATAATTGTAAGAAGAGTTTCACGTTTGTTAAAGGTGTTTAGGACACACTTAGAGATCTATCTTCTCTAACCCCATCATTAATATATATAATCTTTTATTATCACAAGATAAAAAGAATATCATCTTCTATCATAGTAAAACTCTTAATCTACTTAGAGACTCGAAAGATTCTAATACCTTCTCATCATTACAAAATTAAGAGATAGTTAGTACCATCTTTAGGAGAAAATAACCAAAAATGATAACATAGTTATCGAGCTACCAAGCTCTTTCATTTTCTATACATGAATAATGCAAGATTACATATATTTGCATCCTACCTCGTGCTCAAGGCTTAAACATGTACTCGTAGTGCAGTAACGATAGCAATATCATCCCAGTTGTACTTTTATAAAAATAAAGGAGCCTACTGCTCAATATTTAATAATATATAACCAGAAGGCACGTAAGAAAAATAGCTTCTAAATAAAAATATTTATCTCTCAAATCCCATTTTGTTGTGACTCAAAGCCATAGTTGACTGGTACTAAATATTGATTGGACTATTGCAATGCATAGCAACCTGTGGGTCAAAATATAAATGACACCCACCTATATAACTGTGTCTTTATCAATAAAATAGTTCTGCATACAATAGTTTCTATCTAGAATGACTTAGTTTTTAGAATAACATGGCTCTCAGCCAGTTATTGAACCATAATAACAATCTTTCCTTTCTCAGAAAGGTATGGATAACATTCATCCTTCGATAATATTACATATAGGAATGCCTTTCAATTAATGGATAAAGAAAATAAGGACATCGGTCGAAACCATGGCCTCGAACTAGTTAACATACAGTTACAATAGTAACAAAAAGATATCAGCCTTGATGGCATTTGTTTGAGGTTGTTAGCTTATTGCTACAACATAAGGAAAAGGTGTTGGTTCTCAACAGAGATTCCCAAGACATCTCAATGCTATCATTTTTAAATAAACATTAGACAATCACTTGAAAGTGTGCACATATCAAAAACAATATAAAGAAAACATAAGTGTAGTCTTATATAGTGTGACGATATCATATTAAATGTACTTGAAATGAATGGCCACCGCCACTAAGCTTTAATTTTCTACATAGAGTTTTTTGTGTTTTCCCTTATCGTTTTCACTCTGTTCTTTCTCTAAGATTTCTCCTTGAATCCCTTTGTTGTCTTCCCATATACATGACTCTGAGCTCTCTCCCAAGACATAACTTAAAAGAAAAATTGCCTTCAAAAATGAAGGTTGACAACAACATAAACTTCTTGTATGCCCGCAGGAATCTCTAACTCCACTTCATTATAAACTCTCTCATCGAGAGCGTGCATCAGATGAAGTGCTAAAAACATGCAATGGTTATGCCAAACCAACATCATTTCTCCCACTCACTCCACACTTTCATGGAATATGGGGTACGGTTTCACTACATGCACATAGTGGTAGAAAATCGAAGGAAGCTTAACACAACATGAGGAGGATAAATGATTATATCACACAATACTTACTTATACATCATATGTATAATATGCAAATAATAAAATAACCTATATTGATACCATAATAGCATTACCATAAATATGATGTTATCATCAATCATGCATCAAAATGTGAGCATGGGGTCGAGGCTTACTCCCTCGCCTCGCAATCTTATACTATTGCTAGTATAATTAAATCAATATTCACAAAATTGTATATATATAGGGAATCTCTGACAAAACACAATGGTTAAATCTAACCATTAATAATGTTCCCTAAACATTATTCAGTCAAATTGACGTAGATGACATTGAAAACCCCTTAATCAGCAAAACGACAATAGTCGAATTGAAATCAACTAAACAAGGGAAGATGACTAATACATACCCTGTCTCACGAAGGTTCATGTAATGAACAACTTTGGAACTCATATGGCAAACCTGACTTTTTCCACGACATCTATTCCCTTCTCCCAGGTGATACTCTACTTCCCTTATTGGCATTGGAAATCTCTTTTCCTGGTTACACTCACAATCATTCAAACTATGATTAGTGTATCATCAAAAAATTATTATACATCATACTAAAATAATCTCAACATGTAATCTCATGTCTAATTCTAAACATTAATCCTAATCCATATAATCAATTATTTATCCTGATATTTTCCCAAACGTCAAATTATTAATCTATGATTACTTATCCATTTAATCACATGAAAATAAAAGTTAAACATAGTCAAAGTTTAGGGATGTAACATATCTCCCCCCATAAGAATCATCGTCCCTGATGATTTAATATATCCAAAGTTTATAACATAAAAAGAGTTTTGTTCATCGTAAATAAAAGCTTAAAAGAGATGAGGGAATCTTTGATAAATATCATCATAATTCTCCCAGGTGGCATTCTCTTCTACATATTGGTCCCACTGGACCTTGCATTGAGTAATCTCTTTATTGTACAAGCGTAGCGTATGTATTTCGTGCACATTGATGGGCTCAATCACTACCACCCTTGGGTCCTTCACCTGTATGGCATTCCAATCAAGAACAGGAATATGATTATCTCCTGCAATATACTTTTTCAAACAAGAAACATGGAAAACATTATGCATCATAGCAAGAGCTAGTGGTAGAGCAATCTTGTATGCAACTGGGTTGACCTCCTCTAGAAATTTGAAGGGACCCACATACCTAGGAGCTAGTTTGGATGTCTTTCCAAACTTAATACAACTCTTTTGTGGTTTAACTCTTAAGAGGACTTTATCTCCTACTGAGGACTGTCTTGCGATGTGCTTAGCATCTACATATATTTTTTGCCTATCATTTGCTTCCACTAGCCTTTTCTTAATCGGATGGACTTGTTCTTCCATTTTTTATAGCATTTCTGGACCAAGACTAATCCTATCTGCTAGCTTATCCCAACTTATAGGAGTTCAACACTTTCTTCCATATAATGCTTCAAACAGAGCCATCTTAATAGCGAAATGATAGGAATTATTGTAAGCAAATTCCATAAGAAGGTAATCTTCCCACTTGTATTGTTGGTCCATGCAATACATCCTCAATAGATCTTCCAACACTTGGTTTACTCTTTCCATCTAGCCATCCATCTCTAAATGAAAAGCATAGCTTATATTCAGTTGAGTTCCAAGTGAGGAAAACAAGGTTTGCCAAAACCTTGATGTCATATGGGCATCCCTATCTGAGATAATCTTCTCAGGAATACCATGCAATCTGCATACTTTTTGCATAAATTTGTGGGCTATTACTGGTGCTCCATCTATCAAATTCCCAGGTATAAAATGTGCTACATTGGTGAGTCTATCCACCACTACTAGAAGAGCATTGTGTCTATTGATAAACATTGGAAGTCCTTGTACAAAACCCATGCTAATGATTTGCCATTTCCATTCTATTAGTGCTCGAATCAGCAGAGGGTTTGCCAGTTCCTATGCACAGGCAGATTCGGCCAACAAATACAGGAGGTTACATGAGCTGCCTCCCCTTCACTTCTAGTTCTGCTGCACCAAGGGGGTATCCCTATAGCTAAAGATGTAACATTGACTCACCCAATGATGAAAAGATTTAGCTTTACAATAAAAGACAGAATACTCTCATGCTTGGACCAAGATTTACATAATAGATCACAAGGCTAGTAATGTTCTTGGACACATCTAACTGGTTGAGGTATGAGAGTATGCAGGGGTTCTAATCCTACTCCTACAAACTAACAGGTTGAAAATATGGAGTGATATGTTTTGATATTTTGGATGCAAGACAGGGGGTTTTGGATCATAACTACTAAACAGAGAGCAGACTGGTGCCTATCTCAGGGCAAGGAGTCAACTAGACGTATACAAGAGAATGGCTTGCAACCGGCATTTGAGTTTCAAGGGGTTAGGACTAGTACTTGCCTTACAAACACCACCAAAGATAAGTATTTAACTGTCTCTGCTTATAAACATCCCAGTTGACATACAACCTTCTCCATTCTTAGTCTAAAACACTTTAATCCACTCCTTGAATGGAAGTTGAAGATTAAGCATGTGATACAAAAATCTATCCCTAGAATCTGAGAAACCCTTAGCAACCAGATTCAAAAGAAGAGAATGCATACAACACATGGAGACAGACAAATAAACACATGCAATAATGTATTTTTCATATAAAATGACAAGAAACTGAACATATGTGCAAGGTGCACTCAAACGCAACTCATAAACTCCAATAGAGATAAAATAGCCAGGAAAATGCTCTATCTTAAATTATTCACACAAAAATGCCCAAGTCTTCAACAACCTAAAATGAGTAATGCAACTTGCATTTTATAGCAAGACAGTGTACCCAGCAATAATTACATGGCATTTTTAAAATTTCTGCCAGATACGCCGCACCCTGAAATGGCACCCAAAATAGAATGCACCAGAGAGAAGGAGGAGGAAAAGTAGGTGAGATCAGGATCTGCACCACCGCTCGAAGATTTTCCTCATCAATCTGGTAGTTAGCATGTCCTCTCGACCCATACCTCCCTGCAATCTTGCCATTAATGGCATACCAACCCACGGCCATTAGAAACATAGCTAATTGTGTACTCTATGGTTTTCCCACCTGAAAATACAACCATGGACGCACTTGAAAAACCTTCCTTCGTCAGTTTAAAATAGGGCCGTCGATTTCCTTCCTATCACTGAGATCTGCGGCTCAAAATCATGTTGACTAGTCATCAACCAATGGAAATATGCCACGCAGATGCCTCTTACTTCATTGACTTTTCCCATCGCTGACCCCCATTTTGCCTTGTCCACCACTTTAGCCTCTTTTTGCCTTGTATATGCATATTCAAATGCATATACAACTGCCTGCTTTCCTGCCTTCAAATCCTTTATATATGCAAAAGCATATACATACAACATTTCTGGACACGTGGCAACCTCTGATTGGTTCACCATTGCTGAGAAAATGCATCTCTGAGTTATCGGGACCATTGTATTTTCTTATGCATCTGTGGTTGTTTATGTAAGATTGTATATGCATACAATTGCCACATACAAGGCAGACCCCAAAATATTATAAAACACTTTGAAAATACCATCAGGTTCGGACCTTGTATCTTTTCTTTGCATATCACTTTGTATATTGCACATACATACATGCCGTGGACCTCAAATGTTTATGAAGCAACTTGAAGTCTCCATCGGATCCGGATTGTATATCACTTTTGCATATTCCCCTTGTATATGCACGTTTGTTCATTCACTTTGTATATAACATATACAAACAACCTGGGACATACAAGACACGGGCCCCACCATGCTCCTAAAAACTGTTGACTTTTTTACCACTCCCGCTTGTATGCATCACTTGTATCTCATCATTGTATGTTCGAATGTACATTGGGAACATACAATCCCAATATACAACTCGTGGATTTCACTTGTTTCGCAAATGCAGTTGACCTTCTTGTCGCATTCGCTTTGCATCTACCTCGCTTGTATATTCTGCTTTGTATCTCAGCCTTGTATGTACAAACATACAATTGGTGGACCCCACCATTTGCATCTTTTTTTTGGTACCTGTCGCTTGCCTGTTTCTAATGTATATCGGATATACATTCACCTTTGTATATGCATCGGCCATCAGGGAGACTGTTGCATGAATTGCCGATGACCTTTATCACGCCGACAGAGCCTTTGTATATTCGTTGATATACATTCTGCTTTGTATGCTCACATTGTATGTCAAACACATACAATCTCCTTTGTATACCTGCAGGTCCCACCTCTTGCATATCGGCCCTTTGCATCTTCTAACATACAATTTGCCTTGTATGTTTCCCTTGTATGTGGCAAATGTATATAGCCCTTTGCATATCACCTTTGTATGTCAAACATACATGCAAAATATACATTCAAACCCCTACATGCAAGCACAGAATCTGCGATGGAATATTCGATGCACATGCAACCCGATATGCAAACAAAGATGCATACAACCATTTTTCCCCATTTTCAAAGGCCGATTGAAATTTCCTTTCGGGTCCAGCCTTGCACATATGCATTTGTATATTTGAACTTGCATATTTCAAATGTATATGCAAACAGCAATGTATATACAAAGATACACGCATGCAACTGAATTTTTTGCACTTTTCAACTACAAAGGCCCAAAGGCTTAGAAATTTTTTGGATTTTTTGGGAAGGTGCCTGCATATTTAAATGCTTGAAACTTGAATGTTTATGCAGGCACTAACATAGGCTCTATCTGGAGACGCATGCCTCCTACAGGCATGGCAAGAACCTCAGATCTCTAGGATGCAGACTAGTCCCTTGTTCATTGGGCAACAGAATCAAATACTGTACCAATCCGCATCACAAATCATATATATATATATTTTAAATTTACTTGGTGGCCCAAGGCCACCGAAAAGGAAAAACTAGAATTTTCCTTTATCAAAAACCCTATTTTCTTTTGATTTCTTCAAATGAAGCCTAAAAGCATTTAACTGTCTGCAGCAACCCACTTTGCAATTTTTTGTGCTACTACCCATTTCTTTTTCTTTAACAAATCTACAACAAGACTCATCAGCATACATCATCATCAACTATAGAATGTCATCATCAGATGAGTCACTAATTTTGCTTGGGAAAATATTAGACTCACATGAAACAAATGAATCCACATCAGAATTTTGCCCTTCATAGAATAAGAGCTCCTCTGTATCAAACATGCAATATTCAGGCACAAGCAATATCTCATAATCAGATTTATCTTTATAAACACTCAGGTATTCATCATCATTATGCTCAGCAATTTCATCATTAAGGTCCACCTGGAATGTCTCAAGAGAAGGCATAAAAAGCTTAGAGTGCAGTCCTTCATTGAAAGCCTTGTAGTCACCCTTGCAACCAACACTATCCCCTACTGTATGAGCACACACATCTGCAACTTGTCCATTCACATCTGAATAGTGACCCTGATTTTCCTCTTCACCAATGCACTAATAATCAAAAGCAAATTTTTCAACCTCTGCATTGTAGAGGTGATCATAATCTTCAAGGAAGCACTCATACTCAGCATCCATATATATTTCATCATCTGAATGGCTCACATATGCATCTGAATGCTGACAGCCACTAACACATTCACTGTCATTCCTTGAACCTACATTTTCTATATTCAGAGTGAAACTCTGCATATCCACCTTGTACAAATAATCAGGAATAACTAGGATATGCCTATTGCTGCAAGACACAACCTCATGTATATCTTTCATTTCATCATTTGAAGGGCATTTTGCCTCTGCAGGCTTCTCTTCTAGAGGCTGATAACAATCTTTGTCTTCATCGTTATAGGATGTGCCCACATTTTCTACAACATTTTCTTCATGTTTATGCATCACGTCATGACTACACATACTATTCTAAAATATATTTCCCTCTACAAAATCATCTTTCAATGAACACATTGGGAGAGCTGAAATATATTTACTTTGATAACTGTTTTGACAACTTGCAGCCATGAAGCCTACTAGCATTCCATATTTCTGATTATTTTCAATATCCATAGCAAATCTGAAAGCCTAGTGAAGTGTAGCTGGTTCTTTATCTCTCAATCTATAACTCATTTTCTTATCAAATGTAGCCAAATAAATTGTCAAGCACAATGCATTATTGGGTCTCATATATTTAGGAATTTGCTTGAGCAACTTAATAAATCTAAGATTAAAGGCTGGAACCAATTCCTCATCTTCCTTTTGAATATTCATGAAGTGTATGATCAATGAGGCTAAATCAAATCTTTCACCAAACTGCTCTAGGAATGCAATTTCTAAATCTACCCATGAAGAAACTGAACACACAGGAAAGTCTAAAAACTAGATCCTAGCATCATCCTCTAATGACTGAACAAAGAGTCTCATTACTACATCTTTAGCCTCTACCTCATAATCTTCCATCAAATTACAAAAATTTTACAGATGCTTGTTTGCAGACTCAGAATTTAATCCACTAAATTTTAGCAAACACTTTCTAATTTTATTTGGAATAACATTTGGGTAACCACAAATTCCTTTGAAATTTAGGGCTTTATATCTTTCAATAAAAAATGGTCTTCTTTGAGAGAATAACCAGGATTGCTACTCTGTTTAAATCATTATTTTTGAATCAAAAGATGAATACCTGGAAATATGTTGCAGCATTGGATAGGTTCAATCAATAGAGTCGCCACCTCTCACAAAGAGGACAGAATATCAACAAGGCACTTATTTTCTGGATTCATCACACCAGTAGAGCACCACATGGTTCTTTGGTATTGCTGCAACAACTTTTATGGAAACTAGATCTTCTAGCCTTCAAAACACTTGACTCTTCCCCAGCGGAGTCGTCATTTTGTTAGTGCTCGAATCGGCAGAGGGTTTGCTAGTTCCTATGCACAGGCAGATTCGGCCAACAAATACAGGAGGTTACGTGAGCTACCTCCCCTTCACTTATGGTTCTGCCACACCAAGGGGGGTATCCCTATAGCTAAAGATGTAACATTGACTTGCCCAATGATGAAAAGATTTAGCTTTACAATAACATGCAGAATACTCTCATGCTTGGACCAAGATTTGCATAATAGATCACAAGGCTGGCAATGTTCTTGGACACATCTAACTGGTTGAGGTATGAGAGTATGCAGGGGTTCTAATCCTACTCCTACAAACTAACAGGTTGGAAATATGGAGTGATATGTTTTGATATTTTTGATGCAAGATAGGGGGTTTTGGATCATAACTACTACACAGAGAGCAGATTGGTTCCTATCTCAGGGAAAGGAGTCAACTAGATGTATACAAGAGAATGGCTTGCAACCGAAATTCAAGTTTCAAGGGGTTAGCACTGGTACTTGCCTTACAAACACCACCTAAAGATAGGTATTTAACTGTCTCTGCTTATAAACATCCCAGTTGACATACAACCTTCTCCATTCTTAGTCTAAAACACTTTAATCCACTCCTTGAATGGAAGTTGAAGATTAAGCATGTGATACAAAAATCTATACCCTAGAATCTGAGAAACCCTTAGCAACCAAATTCAAAAGAAGAGAATCCATACAACACATGGTGACAGACAAATAAACACATGCAATAATGCATTTTTCATATAAAATGACAAGAAACTGAGCATATGTGCAAGGTGCACTCAAACGCAACTCATAAACTCCAACAGAGATAAAATAGCCAGGAAAATGCTATGTCTTTCGTTATTCACACAAAAATGCCCAAGTCTTCAACAACCTGAAATGAGTAATGCAGCTTGCATTTTATAGAAAGACAGTGTACCCAGCAATAATTACATGGCATTTTCAAAATTTTTACCAGATACACCACACCCTGAAATGGCACCCAAAATTGAATGCACCAGAGAGGAGGAGGAAAAGCGGGTGAGATCAGGATCTGCACCACCGCCCGAAGATTTTCCTCATCAATCTGGGAGTTAGCATGTCCTCTCAACCCATACCTCCCTGCAATCCTGCCATTAATGCCATACCAACCCGCGGCCACTGGAAACACAACTAATTACGTACTCTATGGTTTTCACGCCTGAAGATGCAACCATGGACGCACTTGAAAAACCTTCCTTCGCCAGTTTAAAATAGGGCCACCGATTTCCTTCCTATCGCTGAGATCTGCGGCTCAAAATCATGTTGACTAGTCGTCAACCAATGGAAATATGCCACGCAGATGCCTCTTACTTCATTTACTTTTCCCATCACTGACCCCCATTTTGCCTTGTCCGCCACTTTTGCCTCTTTTCACCTTGTATATGCATATTTAAATGCATATACAACTGCCCACTTTCCTGCCTTCAAATACTTTGTATATGCAAAAGCATATGCATACAACATTTCTGGACACGTGGCAGCCTCTGATTGGTTCACCGTTGCTGAGAAAATGCATCTCTGAGTTATCGGGACCATTGTATTTTCTTATTCATTTGTGGTTGTATATGTGAGATTGTATATGCATACAATCACCGCATACAAGGCGGACCCCAAAATATTATAAAACACTTTGAAAATACCATCAGGTCTGACCTTGTATCTTTTCGTTGCATATCACTTTGTATATTGCACATACATACAAGCCGCGGACCTCAAATGTTTATGAAGCAGCTTGAAGTCTCCATCGGATCTGGATTGTATATCGCTTTTGCATATTCCCCTTGTATATGCACGTTTGTTCATTCACTTTGTATATAACATATACAAACAACCTGGGACATACAAGACGCAGGCCCCACCATGCTCCTGAAAACTGTTGACTTTTTTACCACTCCCGCTTGTATGCATCACTTGTATCTCATCGTTGTATGTTTGAATGTACATTGGGAACATACAATCCCAATATACAACTCACAGATTTCACCTATTTCACAAATGCAGTTGACCTTCTTGTCGCATCCGCTTTGCATCTACCTCGCTTGTATATTCTGCTTTGTATCTCGGCCTTGTATGTACAAACATACAATTGGTGGACCCCACCATTTGCATCTTTTTTGGTACCTGTCGCTTGCTTGTTTCTAATGTATATTGGATATACGTTCACCTTTGTATATGCATCGGTCGTCAGGGAGACTATTGCATGAATTGTCGATGACCTTTATCATGCCAGCAGAGCCTTTGTATATTTGCCGATATACATTCTGCTTTGTATGCTCACATTGTATGTCGAACACATACAATCTCCTTTGTATACCTGCGGGTCCCACCTCTTGCTTATCGGCCCTTTGCATCTTCTAACATACAATCTACCTTGTATGTTTCCCTTGTATGTGGCAAATGTATATAGCCCTTTGCATATCGCCTTTGTATGTCAAACATACATGCAAAATATACATTCAAACCCCTACATGCAAGCATAGAATCTGCGATGGAATATTTGATGCACATGCAACCCGATATGCAATTTTTTCCCCATTTTCAAAGGCCGATTGAAATTTCCTTTCGAGTCCAGCCTTACACATATGCATTTGTACATTTGAACTTGCATATTTCAAATGTATATACAAAGATACACACATGCAACTAAAATTTTTACACTTTTCAACTGCAAAGGCCCAAAGACTTAGAAATTTTTTGGATTTTTTGGGAAGGTGCCTGCATATTTAAATGCTTGAAACCTGAATGTTTATGCAGGCACTAACACATTCCAAAATCTCATGAGGGTATAGAAGTCCTATCGGGTGATGGTGTTCTGCCTTCACCCTTTGATATTCTAGACATCCAGCTACAAATCTTGCAGCATGCCCCTTCATTCCTTTCCAGAAATATAATGGTTTTACGTCAGCTAATAATTGCGTCACTCCAAGATGTCCTGAATAAGGTGCAAAATGAACCTCTTTCCACACGATATTCCTTAACTCCTCAGAGTTCAGAATGTACATCCTTCCTTTAAACCTTAAAAGTCCATTTGGTTCAAAATGAAATCCACCATACATAAAATCATGAGGATTATCCATAAGGGCTTGTTTTACCAGCTCATAGAATTCATCTCCCTTGGCCTTTTGTAACACCTGATTCCTAAAATCAGAATGTATGGAGATCACTAAGGAGATATGTCTTCTCCTACTTAATGCATCCACCACCCATTTTTCCTTGCCCTATATGTATTTAATCTCAAAATCATAATCAAATATTAATTCTAACCATCTTCTCTAGCAAGCATTCAGGTGTGGTTGAGTAAACAGATATTTAAGCCATTGATGGTCTATTTTTAATTCAAAAGGTTTCCCAAGTAAATAATGTCTCCAAATTTACAGTGCATGAACCATTGTTGTCAATTCAAGATCGTGAGGAGCATAATTCTTCTCATATGTTTTTAATTTTCTAGATTCATAAGAAATAACTTGCCCATCCTGGGCAAGCACACCACTAATCCTTCTCCTAAGGCATTAGTGATGACTACAAAATGACCTTTCAGGTCAAGTACCTTTAAAATAGGCATTGTAGTCAACTTTTCTTTTAGTTGGTCAAATGCCTCCTGGCATTTCTCTGACCAGTCAAATCTTTTGCCTTTTCTTTGTAATGAAGTAATAGGATAGGTAATTTTTGAAAAATTAGCCACAAATTTTCTATAATATCTGACTAAGCCCATGAAACTATGGACCTCATGCACATTTCTCAATGTCGGACATTCTAAAATGGCTCTAATCTTTGCTAGGTCCATAGCAATTCCCTTAGCTAAAATTATATGACGCAAATATTATACTTCCTTTTGAAAGAAAGAACACTTTGAGAGCTTCTCATATGGTTATGCTCTCTTAATCTCTGGAGAACAATCCTTAGATGTTGAAGGTGTTCCTTATCATTTTTCGAGTAAATCAAAATATCATTAAGGAAAACAAGGGCAAACTTGTCTAAGCAATCTTTGAACACATTGTTCATTAAGTTCATAATTGTTGTGCAGGTGCATTCGTTAATCCAAAGGGTAGGACAGTGAACTCATAGTGTCCATACCTCGTTCTAAAGACTATCTTATGAATATGCCCATCCTTTAGCCTCAATTGATGATATCTTGATCAAAGATCAATCTTTGAAAACATAGTTTCCCCTCGCATTTGATCAAAGAGGTCATAAATGCGGAGCAATAGATATTTGTTCTTTATCGTTGCCTTATTTAGCATATGACAATCTATGCATAATCGCAAAGTACCATCTTTCTTTTTAACAAAAATTACTGGTGCTCCCCAGGGTGAAACACTGTGTCTTATCAAACCTTTTTCAAGCAATTCTTGCAATTGAGACTTTAGCTCCATTAACTCTGTTGTGGTCATTCTATAAGGAGCTTTAGATATAGGTTCCAATCCTAGAATTATTTCTATTGAGAAATCAAAAGCTCTCTTAAGAGGTAATCCTGGTAGTTCATCTCTGAATACATCCTCAAAATCTTGAAGAAAGGGGCATCTATCCATATCTGATCTCTCTTGATATATGGATTCTCTTTCTTCAACTCCTTGGAGTTTTTGAGATTCATAATACATCAAATCATCTTGGAAAACAAATTCCTTGTGATTATTTATTTTCTCCATTTTAACAACAAATAGTTGACATCCTTTTCTCTGGGCTCTTTTCGCCTGTAGGGCAGATATTTGCCTTAGTTTAACCTCTCTAGTAGTGCCTTGCAAAAAAAAATTATTCCCAAGGTCATCTAGGCATTATATTGTTTTAGCAAAATAATCCACTTTAGCCCTATGTCTCCATAACTAATTTATTCCAAGGATGACATCATATGAGCCTAATGGGGCTACATAAAGGCTCACTTTAGTGGAAAAACTTGAGAGTTCAACCTTGGCCTCAAACAAACATTGCTCTATCTGAGCCCTTGTCTGATTAGCATATTCAACTGACCAGGTATTTGCCATGTATCTAACTTTTCTAGTAATCTTATTTAAAATTTTTGGAGAAATAAAACATTCTATAGTGCTAGTATCTATCAAAATTGAAATTGGAATACCAGATAAAATACATGTGGTTTCAATTGGAGTTATTTGATACTCCACTTATTGATTGTCCAAGGTTGCATGTATCTGCTGTTGGAAAGCTACCTATTGCGAGGGTAAAGGATTTCCTTGTGGCTGAGTCCTTTGGGTCTTATTGGGACACTGATTGGCATAATGGTCACCACCGCATGAAAAACACCCTCCTGCAGGTCCTCACCTTTCATAGGGCTTTCCTGAATTATCTTCATTTTTATTGGAGTTATTATTGTTTTTCTTATCACCCTTAGATTCATTCTAATTATTCTTGAATCCTTTGTCACCTTTCTTATTGAATTTCCATTTATTGCCCTTTTTCTTAAATGACTGGAAGGATTGTAACCAACTAAATTTTTGACAGTTCTTTTCCTAGTACGTAGACATGGATTTCAACTTTTGTTCATGTTTAATAGCTTTCTCATAAACTTGGTCCATTGTAGTGGGACCATGCACATCAACTTCACCTCCAATTTGGCTTTCAAACCCATGATGAACTTTCGGATGTGAAATCTCTCATCCTGTTGATATTGGGGAACATATTTGAGGAGACGAGTGAATTTCTCCTAATACTCATTCACAGATGTGTCACCATGTCTCAAGTTTTGGAAGTCTATAGCTTCTAATCAAAATAAAACTGTGGCAACCATCTTTATCTGAAGAGTTCCACAAACCTTTCCTAGGTTAGACTCAAGGAGCTCAATCTTAACTCCATCTTTTTGTTCATCTACTAGGTGGATGATTCACCTACCAATTGGTATGCTCCCCATACTGCTTTGGTTATTTCAGAATAGTTTCTTATTTTAAAATATTTCTCCATTTCTATAGGTCATGCCTTCGCAGCATCTCCGCTTACAATCCCATCAAATTTGGGAGGTGTAATCTTTTTCATATCTCTAGATAACTCTAGAGCCAAATGGTTCCTTTTATTCTCATCTTGTCTCATTACAGACTTTGGGTGGTGTTTTCATGATGTTCCTGGTCTTCACCCTCATGGAAGGCTTCCTGCCTGGGTTCATTTTGACCCCTGACCTCTTTCTCTAAAGTTCCAATTCTTGACCTCATCTCATGGAGCATAGCAAGGATCTGGTCAAGTTTTGAATCAGAGTGGCTAGAAGGTTGCCCTTCCTCTTGGCTACCCCTAGTCCGAACCATGTTGCAATCTACTTCTCCTAAAGTTTGCAGGTTAAGCATTTAATTAGTTTTTTATACTATTGAATCCATTCTCATTTATACAATCTTTAAAAAGAAAGGAAAGCTTTGCCAAAATTTCAAAATTACATTATAGTATCCATGGATCACATAATATCCATCATTTATTACAAATATTCACATCTTGCAATTGCAAGTCATTTTTAGATAGGGATATCTTCCCATCCCAGAGCATTAACAAGAGAACATATGATACTGGAAATTAAAGACATCATGGTATTGTTACACAGGATAAAAGGCAATTCTCAGGCATTTTATTGGGAGGACTGGATGTATTTCTTCATTCAAGTGATCCTCCAAGGACAACAGTATTTGGATTGGGCGAAAATCATAGCTGAATGTTTGCATCAGGGTTTGAGTAATTATTTAGGGAATAAGGACTTTTATATGTCCTCATATCTCTTCTACTACCTGACGTCTATAAGACAATGGGGAGGGTTACCTCATGCACCCTTGGTTGAAGACGAAAAAATTTATGATTATTATTAACAGTTACAGATGCAAAATTGTTATGAAAATTATAGAAGAGTTAATGATGTTTTTACTGGTAGGATGACTTATGAATTGACAGGTAATGTGAATAAAAGGATGTTTGATGAAGCCATGCAGCTAATTAGCATTTATGGCAGCTTCTTTATTTAGTTTCCCAAATTTACCTATATCAAAGTTGGTGGTTTTGATGGTGAACCTGTGAAGCTGCCTAGATATGTTTTTGACCGCTTTGTATTGATAGAAGTTTGCAGGTAGTTAGCCCATGTAGATAAGAAATTTCCAATGAAGAAAGAATCTGGTATATCTTTTCCCATTGAACTTGGTCACTATTCATGTCAGTCAATTTCTGATGCTTTAAATTTGGAGGTGGGCCTGAAAAAGTTTAATTTTCAGTACTATAGTGCCAGACGCCAGTTTGACAGCAAAGGTTTTGCTAGGGACAATTTGGATTTTGGAGCGGGATTTTCACACATTCCCCAGATAGAAGACTATTGGGAGGATTGTCCAAATGAATTTGAAGTTATAAAGAGGCTTTGGTGCAGGTTCTCCTTAGGGAAAATAGTTACCCTCAATTTGAGTATGAATATTTCTAGAATAATTGATAATGAGGAGCAGGTGATTGATCCTCATTTTGAACAAATAAAACAGCTACCTATTCCAGAAGTCGATTGGAATAGAGATGAAGAAGATTGGATAGAGGTTAAAACCCTCTCGGTAATAAGGAGAACTAAGAAATAGTTAAGGGAATGTAGACTAAAGGAGGTCCAAAATGAAGATTCCCAGCGATGTGCACCAATTGCTGAATCACCATCTCCAATAAGCTCTTCTAATCGGCTTATTACTATCTGTGATGCAAGTACTCCCAAGCCAAAAACTAGAAAGGGTCCTGTCATCAAAGGGTCCAAGAAAACCCATACAACTATTCTACCTCCTCATGCCACTAGATTAAGAACTAAAAGCAGGAAGAAGAAGCAGATTTCTGAAAGAATGGTTGTAGACTTAAACTTTGAAGAGGATTTGGGAGAAGCAACAAGTTATAAAGGGTTTGATCCACCAATGGCAGAGGAGATTAGTACAAATCAACAAATAGAGGTTGCTTCAAATTCTGTCGATCTGATGATAATATCAAATGTGCCTTCTGAACAACTGAATCTTGATAAAGAGGTTTCGGTCCTTGCACCCAAATGGTTGGAAAGTTCAATCAGTGATAAAAGAAAAATAGTTCTATTTTCATGACCATTGGAGGACATGGTTAGCAAGTGTCTAGGAAAAACTCCTAAATCCAAAAAGCTGAAAACCTTGTCCAAAGTGGACATTGACCCTAACACAGGGAATTGGAGTACAAAGATAGCTAGACCAACGACTGATGAAGAAGTTCAAGATCCCACAGTTTAGGATTTCACAATAGAAAGAATAGATCTTGGGATTGCATCACGTGCCGCTGACATGCACCATCTTGAAGCATCCACCAAAAGGATAGTTAGTTGTACCTGGAAGGATGAAAAAGACAAGAGAGAATTGAAACAAGCCTTACGGTCAATGGCGAAGTATATTGATGCCATTCATAATCCAGATCCACAACTTATTTCCCAACTACCTCTGTCTTTTGACCCAAAATCTCCAGTCAATCAGAAAATGCTAGATCAGATACATAGGAACAAAATGGTGACCAAAGTGTTTGATGATTGATTGGATGGTATCATCTAGAAAGGTACAGAATACATTAATGAATTGAAGAATATATATGATGAGACTATGGCTACTATCAAAGATTTGAAAACACAGAATGGTTCATGGGAAAAAGAGGAAGGAAAATGGATGAATGTGATAAATCAAATTGGTGAAGTTTAGAAGTATGGGGTAACAAAGTTTTTATCAGAGAAGAATATGACAAGTCTAAATGATAATATATTGTATGTAAGCAAGAGAAATATCAAATGGAGAAACTCAGTATCCAAACAAGGACGAATTGAATTTACAAAAATGATCAAAGAAATAACTGAGTTCACTCAATCCTTACAGCGTGATTTGCAATGTATTGATGTGAAATATATAAAAGATAATGGGGAGCCAGAAAAGAATATTGATACTGTGGTTCAATCCTTCAGAGAGAAAATCAGTTTTGTTAAAGAAAATGATAACCTAATAATTTATGATTTCTCTCGAATATCAAAAGTAGAATCACTTCTTCACCTCTGTGTCGGTGCACTCCCGGAGCATGCGGAAAAAGTGGCAAAAATTTGAAGAGAGAAAGATGTTTGGAAAGCACGGGTGAAACACATTGGCATCCCTAACTTCTCAAAAATCTAGGAATTTGTTACCGCATATCAGGAATGGAGGGTACAACGTGTCTCCCCAGCTAAACAAAACAAGTCCGGAGATTCCAATCCGCTGCCTCAGTCATGATCTTGTTTACATAATCTCTTTATTCAGTTATTTAGTAGGAGTTATGTTTAAAAAAAAACTTTGTTTTTCAATGAGCTTGTAAGAAACTAAATCCTGTATGGGTCAAAGTTTGTTTTAACTATGGGTTTAAAAGAACAGTTAATTAGGGTAACTATATATATGTTTTTAGTTGTTAAAACTGACATACAAAATAGTTAATAAGAAGACATAAGGAATTTTGGAGTTGAACTTCAATGTTTTTACAATATATGTGATGATTGTTTGAAAGATTTTCATCTGTGAATGAAAAGAAGAAATGATTGCTGCATACTTAAATCTGTGTGTTTAAGTATTTGGATTTGAGTTTCTATGCGAACTCTTCTTTATATGTGGTAATTATTCTTTCATTGGATAACTCATCATATATGTTTTATCATTTGCTGGTTCAGTAATATATATATTTACATATTTGATTATTGTTGAAGATGGAATCTATGTGTTCTATCACCGAATGATGTTATATGGAAGAAAGATATCGCATTCATAGCATAGTGATGTATGGATGTTAGTTTGCCTTTAAATGCTTTTTGGTTAAAAGAGTATCTGATGATTAGAATAGTTTGAATTCATTGAAGATTTGAAAGGGAGTTGTACCTTAATTCAGAGGGGACCTCATCCTTGAGGTCTACCAAATCAGACTTGGGAGGTGGATGTACTCGCAGGTACTCATCCATGACCTCCTGAGTGATAATAGGAGCATTAGGACCACTTCCAAATGGTAGGCCCTTAGGCATAAAGGGTTTAACCAATTCATTCACATAGATAGGAACAATAGCTCTAATTGCTTTGTCCTTCTTTTCCTTCTCCTGCTTGATGCGTTTAATGGCATTAGCAAAGGTTTTAGTATCAGATAACCATGTGCATTCCAGGGAACCAGTTTGGCCTAAGCTTTTCATTCTTGAGGATCACTCCCTCATAGCCTTTAGGTAACGTCCATTTCCCATTACCTTCTTCCTTGGTGTCATTCTTGTCCTTACCATTATGGCAAAAAAAATTCCAAACATTAGCAATTGTTAATGTCTGAGGAAGATTTCATGTAGTGAGCTTATAGGTCCATGTATTGAACCTGGTAGCTCTAATACCATAACATGTCATCTCCTATTACCCATATTAACATTTCCAATTTACCATCAAGTAAATAATTATGATAATCATAATCATTTTTTTAACAATAATAATTGCATAATTGTTGTCGATGAGGATTGCACCCTTATGCAAAGCTGTGAAACTCTACAATCCTTCGAAACATGGGGACAAACTCAGGCTATGGGTGACCTATAATGAGTTTGAACCTCCAGATTATGGGCTAGTTCCCTTAAAATGTTCAATTTGAGACTATGATTTTTTGGTTTGGAATAGGGTCACTTTTGAGGGCTTATTTTTAGAGGCAGTTAGTTGTAGTTCTATTTTTCATGCCTCTTGGAGAGAGTAAGCTATATATTGTAAAGCAAAACTTAGTTTTTGCTAGTTCTTGCCTTTTTGCTCTTTACACTTTGAGAGAGAAGGAGGTTTTGTAACTCATTGATTATAGATTTTATAGAGATTATAGTAGATTACATTTTCTATTTTTTGCCTCTCATGCAATATTTTCCTTTATTTTTCATTGAAATCAAGTGTTTATCTTTCCATTAATGCTACTTGTATGGATGATTTGATGAAATTTTAATGTGTTTTAATATCAAAACCTTTAAAATTATTGTCTCATTCTTACTTGCAAGTGTTAAGCATATTGATATCACAGGTCTTAGGTTGTGTTACTGAAATCCTTTCTTTTATGTTGTAAAGAATCCTTTTCCTTCATAAAGAATAGTTTTTTCCAGCCTTCCTTAGAAACTTTTATGTGATTATTGTGTCAAAAGTGGATTGTGCGGGTAAGATTTCTAAAGTCTATTGTGAATCAGATTTGCAAGTCTTCCATCATTACTAGGTGCATCACCAACTTTTCAGTTTTTATTACCTTAGAGATTCCTTCTTACCCTTTTCCAAACCAAAAAATCATAGTTTCAAATTGAACATTTTAAGAGAACCAACCCATAATCTGAAGGTTCAAACTCATTATAGGTCACCCATAGCTTGAGTTTGTCCCCATGTTTCAAAGGATTGCAGATTTTTACAGCTTTGCATAAGGGTGCAATCCTCATCGACAACAGTTTTTGGCACACCCGATGGGACTTTGAACTAATTTTTAGTTCAAAAAGAACTTATTACTACTGTTGTTTTGGTATGATAAGCAACTATTACAACCTTTCAGAGGTTTTTATTTCAAAATACCTAGCGGCTCTAACTTTTTGGTTTTGAATAGATCAGATTTTTTAGCCTATAAGAAGAATTCACAAGATCAAGTGCAATTTTCTAGCTCTTTGAATGAGTAAACATGTCTACCTTTCATGGAAACATGTCATATCATCCATCATATCATGAAAATGCTGCTAACCTACTATCTTATCAACCATATCAGATCAACCATGCTGCTAATTTCAACCCAAATTCTATGGTTTCTCAAGGAAACCAGCATGTTCAATATGCTTACCTCCCACCCACCCCTGCTTAGCCTTCTTGGCAGCCCACCTATGCTCATAACCAGTCCCAAAATGACAATTATATTCCCAATCAGCATACTTTCTCTATTGATCAGCCTCAGTACGAAACCAACATAAGCATTAGGGAGATTACTTTGGATTATCAAAGATGGATGTTAGAGCTCGAAAGAGAATGAATATAACATGTAGCAGGAAGAACTAGATTATCAAGCCTATCTTCATGAGCAGGAGTTGGAGGCATAAAGGATATAGTTTGAAGGTCTCATAAGGGAGATAGCAGCAAAAGAGGAGCAAATGAAGTTTTTGCTTGCACAAATACAAAGGTAAACGATCCAGACAGCTGCATTCATTCCAGATCAGCCTGTTTAAAATGAGGTTAGTATGTATCAAATTCCAAGTTTTAAGCACAGTGAGCTTCCTAATCCTCCTGAGGCCAAGATCCCAAATTTTAGAGTCCCTTTACCATTAACAGAGCCTATGTTGGAATAATCTAAATTTGTTATTCCTTATGACAAGCCACTTCAAGAGCCTTTTATCATTCATGAAATTCAAGAAAAACTCCAAGTTTCCTTATCAGATGAATCTAATTGTCCTATCACTATTTGCCTTTATAAAGGTGGACCTATTGTTTTTCAAGAAAACCCACTCATCATGAAGAAAGGTGGGAATATAAATCTAATGCATGTAGCTATGGAGAAATACCGATTAGAACAACAAGAGATAAATCAAGAGAAGACCCTTCGAGAGGAGTCTTTCAATGCTTTAGCTAATGATCTTCCCTGTTTTGTTAATATTGAGGAAAATGTTTTAGCATTTATCTTAGAAGATCAATTAGAGTAGGAAGGGGAAGAGGTAGTAAAATATGAACCAATCAAGATTCCCATTTGGTATAGTGAACAAGAGCAAAAGGTTTTTGAGCCCAAGCCAATCAAAATTCCAAGATTCAGTCCAGCAACTGAAGGTGCTGCTATTTTTCCTGTGTCCCCAACTAAAAATGAGCATAATGCATATGAAGAGGATGTTGGTTCAAATTTGGCACTTAATCCTTTGCATTTTGATTCATTTGAGAAGTTTTCTAATGTTGTTTACAAAATGAATGAAAGCAGAGTACAGAGATCACAAGGTGAAAATCTACAATTGCAAAGATAGGTTGCCCACATTCCTATGCAGAAAGCCCCGTGTGAGGAGGACGATCTGGTTTCTTTGTTTCACCAGTTACCTAGTTTTATTGAGCCAGATGAAGAACTCATACCATAGGCAAAAATAATAGAACAGCAAGAAGACATCAAACAGTATGAAGGGTCATTAATTGAAGCTAAGCAGTCTGACAATTTGATCTTGGACCAATTAGAAGAAACTGAAGGTAAACCTATCTTGCAAATTGCAAAGCTAGTTGAGAGCTCTTATGAGGTAATAAACAATCCTCTTTCACCAAAAATTCATGAGGAATGTGATGAAGTTTCATTTTGGGATGATCTTGAATCCTTTGTGTCAAATTTAGATGCTAAACAAGATTAGGTTGAACATGTTTTTGTGAAAGAAATAGAGATTGAGTCTCAAGGTCTAGTTAATTTATTTGATGAACTTCCAAAGTTTGTAGATGAGAATCAAGATAACACATGCATCCTAAAATCTATGCCTATCATTGAACAACTAGATGATATACCTCATGTGGATTCAATGCAAATTTATCAGTTGGATGAGAACATGTTTTCAGGTATCATAGAAGTTTTTTGTTCTAACATTAATGATCAACTAGTGTCAAATGAACCAGCAGTATGTAATTAGTCTATTCAGGACAGGGAGATAGATATTAGTTCATTTCATTCATCTAAGCTAACTTTTTCAAGTCAAATTGAAATTGCAAGTGATCATAGAATAGCAGATCTAAATCAAGACATTAGGAACATTAGCCAAGGATACATCATTGCAAGATGATGCCCAATTAGAGATATGGTTGTCAGAGAGCCAGAAAAGTGGTACAAATTGCTAATGTACCCACAAAGTAGTTTTCAGCCTCAGAACAACAAAATCAGATCACCTTTTTACCCCATGACAAAGGTTTACATGATCAGGTTTAGTTGGTGAGTGAATTTATCTACATTTTTTATGAAGCATTGCAGAAATTTGTTGAGTACTTTCTTGTACTTCATCTAATTTTAGACATCCATAAGCATGTGAACCAGTGTCCCTTGTTGAGAAAGGGAAGTTATTTTAACCAAATAGTTAATGGATTTGTTTGACCAGCACCTTTGGTTGGTTAGAGTAGGGTAGAGTAGAATTCTAGTTCAGTATTTTTGTTTCCAAGAAGTGCTTTTGCACATTTTGTTGGCTTTGTCTTAAGCAAGCTAGATTAGTTTCAGTTTCAGTTTTGTTGTTGTTGTAGTTTTCTATCAGTTTGAGTTGCAAAAAAGTTTTTCAAAGTTCATGGCAGAAGAAGACTCATGTGCCCAATGGAATTGCAAAGCTACTGATTCTAAGTTGTTTAGCAGGCAAACACCCCTGAGAGGTCACCAGAAATGTTACTAAATTTTTTTCACACTAAATTTAGTTGGACCTAATTTGCAGTTGTTTCAAAAGGAGTAAAAGAAAATTTTTAAGTTATTGCAATCAGTGAATGTTTGATGGCTTGACAAGAGGAAAGAAATGATCAGTTGTCATGATAATCCAACAGTCCAATCAAGACTGTCAAATCATCATGACAAGTGAATGTCCATGTCAAGAAATCAAATAGTCAATGAGAGACAGTTGATCTAACTTTTTTATCTTTCAAAGTTATAAGACAATTTGATTAAATGATCATAATTGAAAGTAAGAAAGAAAGGTATTCATTTGAACTGTCATTTCATATCATATTTGGACCATACATTCAGTTTTAATTATTCTATCCTATGCATTGATTGAAAAAGAAACACACAGATCAATTGCATAAGGTAAATTAACTGATCATGTTTAAAAGAAGTGTTTAAATGTGTCCCACACAAGCCATGGGTGTGACTAAACTGAGAAATGCAGACATATGCAAGCTATAGGTCTGATGATAAAAGGAAATGGAAAAGAACACATGAGAATATTAAATATCCATCATTTCCTAAAAGCAAGGTTGATGTCCTTTGTTGATGGATGATCTTCATATCTTCATCTGCATCTCCAGTCATATCAAGTGAACCTACAAAAAATTTGGGGAAAGTCCTGTAAGAGCTCTGGATATTTAATACTTTCATATGCTTTTATCAAACAGACATCAACTTACAAACATCATGCATTTCATATGAAAGAATCAAATCAGACATGTGCCATAAATCAGAACATCATGAAGAGGATCAATCAATTCCATAAGGTATATTTTATGCTAACTTGTTTGTTCACCGTGCAGGTATAGGAAAAGTAATGTTGTTGATTTGAAGACATTAAAACATGTGGAGAAAATGTGGCTCCCACAAGGGTTGAGCCCAGCATGTTTCCCTTTTCTATTCATTTGAAAAGGATATCAGAATGAAAGACAGGATGCATCATTTAAGATATATCATGCATCATAAAATCAACTTGCAGAAGAGTGTCATCATGATAAAGATAAAAGGAGCAGTTGCTCCTATAAACTATGTTCACTTTGATAATAGTTTGATTAAATCAGATCAGACATATTCAATTTATCTCATTACAGATCACAAAGAGATCAATATTTTAGAATCAACTTGCCAATATACAAAATACAAAAATACAGCTATGAAAAGGTACTTTTCTTTATTTTTACCACCCTTGGAATGCCTTCTGCTGTCATATATCATGTTACAGTCACCTAGATAAGTCAAACCTCATAAAATCAGACTTGAGACATCACAGAAGCATGCAAATGCAATGGAGGTCAGACTTGTGATCAAGCAATATCAATTGAAAAATGCAAAAATAGCTACAGATTAGTGTGAAACAAGTTATACAATGTTTAGGGATCAAATGATAATATCAGATAATCAAGTGAAGGAGATAAGTACAGGTATGAGAAAATGATTGTAGATTACTGTATTAGACAAGAGCATGTGCCAAACAAGTCCCATGTACAAGACAAGAAGGAATATACAGCCACAGAAGACATTAAATGTAGGGAAAGGATACATGTACCAATTTCATCTCATATGATAAAGTGCCATGAACAATTGACAGAAGTATTTGACAGAATGTATTCTACAGGAGTTCAAAGTACTCAGCTATAGGTAGAGATAAAAAAGAAATAGCAATCATGCTTTTTGAGTGTCAAAACCTTGTTTATAGGATGCTTAGGATCTACTGTTGAAGACAAATCATATAATTGCATGATGTACTCAGCTACAGTGACAGTCACAAGAATAGAACAAAAAGATGCTATAGGGAAAGAGATGAAATGTAGGTTTAGTCCATTCTATATAGACAGGTTTGAATATTTATTTCATGACATCTTTTAAAAGACAAGTGACTGGCATAAAGAAAGAATGCATGTATGAGTTGATAGCCATGCTACAAAGGAATCTATGGAATATATACATTCTCATTATTCATGATATCTTCTGACAACACAGTCATGAAATGGAAAGAATCATCTAATTAAACTAATAAGAAGAGTGCAAATACATCAAGCTTATGTTTTCAAAACTTACAAAATTTTGTGCATATAGAAGAGTCATGAACAGATATAAGAGTTTCTTCATTACCCAGAGGTATCAAGACTTCCCCATGTTTGAGAACCCTTGTCTCAAAAGAGGTATATACAGTCAATGTAGAACAACAATATCATCTTTTGATACAAAGCACTCAGAAGGAAAATGTATGCAAAGAAGAGAGATGCTATGGTTGTGAGTAGGAAAGCAATTTTTGTGCTAAAAAGGTAAAAACCCTCTTTAGAGTTCATCAAAGCCTATGCCATTTTATCATCTGCAGAGTAAAAGAACACAAGAATGTGATAAAGGCATGGCCATAACAGAGAGTAGGTATCTTATAAAAAAGTAAGGATACCCAGTTTGAAAACTTTAAACCCTTGTGCTATTCTTACATCTACAATGGAGAAAGTGAAAGAGAGATCATATAAAGGCATGGCCGTGGCTAATGGAGCTCTTTTATGCCAAAAATTTTGAAACCCTTGTTTCATATTTTAGAAACCCTCATCATTTTTCACATTTTTTTGTGTCTACATACAGATGAAGCATAGCCATAACAAAATGAAGGCTTTGTATGTGCAGAAAGAACAAACGGTCAGAAATTTTCAAACCTTAGTGTCATCTCGCACTTACAGTTAAAAGAAAAGTCATATATGCATGGTCGTGCCCATTGGAGTTTTTGTATACACAAAATGATAAAACCCTAGTGGTTTTTATTTTTGAAACCCTCAAAGTTTTTGTATTTACAGTGAGTAATATATAGACAGTCACGGCTACAACAGAGAGTTCATTTTTTGCAAGAAAATGAGATACCCACTTCACTAGATCAAGGACCCATATCTTCTTTTTGTCACAGTAAAAAGAAATTATACACGGGTAAGGTGAACACAAGAAGAAATATGAAGCTCACCTTGTTGTTTGCAAAAGAAAGAAGACACTGGTCACGACCTTATTTTTGTATCAAAACCTCAAGATACAGGTTACAAGTTGCAAGACAAATACAAAGAAACAAAAGATTTGTCAAGAAAAACATAATGTATGCACAGGCTCATGGTCGTGGCCATTGAAAGGTGAAAACTTACAGAAAGAAGTAAGAAATGCCAGTAGAAACCAAAAATTCAATGCTCACCTTGTTCCTACCTTCTTTTGCATAGAAAAGCTGAAGTTTCGACTAGGGGAAGCCAAGAAAGTGGAGGAATAGACCAGAGGAACCCAAACCCTAGTGGCAGCATGTTTTGAGTTGCAAAGCCGAAACAAAAGAGAACAAAATGAAAAATGAAGTAAATCTTTAGGGTTGTCTTTTGTTTTGTTCGATGACTCATGCTTTCTTTTTTCATTTTTGACTTTACAAATACTAAAAATATCATTACCTTATCTGAATAACTGTGGTCAAGACTTCAAGATTGAAGATACCTAGTAATCATTATTCGAAGGAGCCAACTAATATGGTTTGCATATGATTATTTGTTAAAGTCAAAGATGGTTGGCATCATGAGGAGATAAGGCTTATGCCTTGTAAAAAATTTTAAACCTTTATTTCCTATATGGTCGAGATTCCTCATTATCATACATGGTGGCCGATTAGGGTCAAAGAGAATCTTTATATCAAAGGTCAAAGGGAGGAACATCATATGAAGACTTAGTATGCATAATGAAGTGGCAGATTTGTGGAGAAGGTAAGTTTTTGTATGGTGAGAAAGGTATTTTGCATGAGGGTAATATGAAAGCAAAATAATACATGCAAGATGGCAGGATCATAAGGCGATATGCCTTATGAAGGCAGAGGATATTCTTTTATGCCTTAAATGCATTAAGGGTTGTGGTGATATATTTTTTCTCCTTAGCATTGTAATGGAGCAATAAGGGTAAAATTTTTGCCTTAATGCATGTGAAATGCAACTAGGAGTTTTTCTTGCATGGAGACATAAGGAGATTTTTTTGTTTTCTCTTAAGTCCTATTTTTTGCATCAAATCATGCAATTTAAGCAAATTAGGCAAGTGTAATTGGAGAGATAAGGTATTTATTTTTCCTCTCATCTATCATGCATAACTTTACAACTGAAATCAATGTAAGTAAATAATAAAGTAATATTCTACAAATTACTTTATTATTTTTCACAAGTTGTAAACTCATAGAAAATAGAACAAAATGTAACTAATAATAAAGTAATTATCACTTAAATTACTTTATTATTCACTCGCATCAATTTTGCAATGCAAAATCATGCAAAATAGATGAGTTGAGTTAACTGAGGTTATTTAGAGACTTTTGCATGATTTGGGGAGCAATTTGAGGAGTTTTGGTCAACTTCTTGGTCAAACATATGGAGAAGGTCAACTTAGAGCTATTTTTGCTCAATTTGTGATAGTTTGGACCATTATTTTTAGGTATTTCTTGGTTTGCTCATGGATCACTTTTGAGGGCTTATTTTTAGAGGCAGTTAGCTACAGTTCTATTTTTCATGCCTCTTGGAGAGTGCAAGCTATATATTGTAAAGCAAAACTTAGTTTTTGCTAGTTCTTGCCTTTTTGCTCTTTACACTTTGAGATAGAAGGAGGTTTTGTAACTTATTGATTATAGATTTTATAAAGATTACAGTAGATTATAGGTTCCATTTTTTGCCTCTCATGCAATATTTTCCTTTATTTTTCATTGAAATCAAGTGTTTGCCTTTCCATTAATGCTACTTGTATGGATGATTTGATGAAATTTTAATGTGTTTTAATATCAAAACCTTTAAAATTATTGTCTCATTCTTACTTTCAAGTGTTAAGCATATTGATATCATAGGTCTTAGGTTGTGTTACTGAAATCCTTTCTTTTATGTTGTGAAGAATCCTTTTCCTTCATAAGGAATAGTTTTTTCCAACCTTCCTTAGAAACATTTATGTGATTATTATGTCAAAAGTGGATTGTGTGGGTGAGATTTCTGAAGTCTATTGTGAATTAGATTTGCAATTCTTCCATCATTACTAGGTGCATCACCAACTTTTAAAGTTTTTATTACCTTAGAGATTCCTTCTTACCCTTTTCCAAACCAAAAAATCATAGTTTCAAATTGAACATTTTAAGGGAACTAGCCCATAATTTGGAGGTTCAAACTTATTATAGGTCACCCATAGCCTGAGTTTGTCTCCATGTTTCAAAGAATTGCAAAGTTTCACAGCTTTACATAAGGGCGCAACCCTCATCGACAATAGTAATCATTATATAAAAAGCATATCTTTTCCAAATAATTTCAAACTAAAAATTCACAACATATTCAAAGATAGCATGCTAGTGAGTTCCTTCACTTTATAATCATAATGTTTTGCTCATGGCAATAATGATACATTTACATAGAATTTGACTGTCAAGTCATATAAATAGAATATATTGCATCTGAAGTTTTGATATTTATCTTCATAAGTATTGGCTTGTCATCTACTTGGGAAGGAGAGCATCACCTGAGTGCTTTTCCTTCAACCACAAATCGGTGGTCCCCAGCACAACTTCCTTTCTGGAAGTGGCCCTACCTTTCACGAAGGGAATAGATATTAAGAACCAATAGGTTTTCCATCTTAGTCTCTAGTGTTGTGTCCTTCATAACTCATTGTAGTCATACAACTATAGATCCCCTCTAACTATGTATGACACTACTGGATGCTTATACCATCTGGAATACCGTGAACTGACTAATGCATGTAGAGACCGATGCATTACTTTGGCCAAAGATTTAATATAAATAAATGTTTTACAATGAATGTAATAAATT
This sequence comes from Cunninghamia lanceolata, assembly GCA_027924645.1. Lineage (NCBI taxonomy): Eukaryota > Viridiplantae > Streptophyta > Pinopsida > Cupressales > Cupressaceae > Cunninghamia > Cunninghamia lanceolata. The sequence goes on along the minus strand of BSBN01000908.1, from coordinate 5,372,513 downwards.
GCTCACACACTTCTAACTCAATTTAGAAGCTATCTCATCCTATAGTGATTTTAGTTTGACCTATTCTGGTCATGGGATAACTTAATTAAACATCCCTTTTAGTCCATCTGCCTTGGACTTCTAACTTCAATTTCTAGAGTACTTTACCAAAAGTTTCTTTCAACATCGCATCTACAACATGGAATTGGTGACTCCTCGTCACTCTATTCCTTATTTCAAATATTTATATGTTCTTGGTTTTCAATATCAAGATGAGTTTTGGTCTACAACTTCATGAGATTGGTTAAGATATTTAGTTTGTTTTAAGTATTTCCATCTAATCCTTGTCGACTATAAACATATCCCATTTAAGTCAATAGTATAATTGTAAGAAGAGTTTCACGTTTGTTAAACATGTCTAGGACACACTTAGAGATCTATGTTCTCTAATCCCATCATTAATATATAATCATTTATTATCACAAGATAAAAAGAAGATCATCTTCTATAATAGTAAAACTCATAGTCTACTTAGAGACTTGAAAGGTTCTAATACCTTCTCATCATTTCAAAATTAAGAGGTAGTTAGTACCATCTTTAGGAGAAAATAACCAAAAATGATAACATAGTTATCGAGCTACCAAGCTCTTTCATTTTCTATACATGAATAATGCAAGATTACATATCCGTGCATCCTACCTTGTGCTCAAGGCTTAAACATGCACTCATAGTGTAGTAATGATAGCAATATCATTCCAATTGTACTTTTATAAAAATAAAGGAGCCTACTGCTCAATCTTTAATAATATATAACCAAAAGGCATGTAAGAAAAAAAACTTCTAACTAAAAATCTTTATCTCTCAAATCCTATTTTGTTGTGACTCAAAGCCACAGTTGACTAGTACTAAAGATTGATTGGATTGTTGCAATGCATAGCAACCTGTGGGTCAAAATATAAATGATACCCACCTATATAACTATCTTTATCAATAAAATAGTTCTACCTACAACAATTTCTATCTGGACTGACTTAGTTTTCAGAATAATGTGGCTCTCAGCCAGTTATCAAACCATAATAACAATCTTTCCTTTCCCATAAAGGTATGGATAACATTCATCCTTTGAGAATGTTACATATAGGAATGCCTTTCAATTAATGGATAAAGAAAATAAGAACGTCAGTCAAAACCATGGCCTTGAATTGGTTAACATGTAGTTACAACAGTAAAAAAAAGACATTGGCCTTGATGGCATTTGTCTAAGGTTGTTAGCTTATTGCTACAACATAAGGAAAAGATGTCAATTTTTGACAAAGCTTCTCGAGCCATCTCAATGCTATTGTTTTTAAATAAACACCAGACAATCACTTTAAAGTGTGCATATATCAATAGCAATACAAAGAAAACATAAGTGTAGTCTTACATAGTGCAACAATATCATATTAAATGTACCTAAAAGGAATGGCCACCAGCCCTGAGCTTTAAGTTTCTACATAGAGTTTTATGTGTTTTCCCTTATTGTTTTCACTCTATTCTTTCTCTAAGCTTTCTCCTTGAATTCCTTTGTTGTCTTCCCATATACCCAACTCCAAGCTCTCTCCCAAGACATAACATAAAAGAAAAACCACCTTCAAAAATGAAGGTTGACAACAACATAAACTTCCCGTATGCCCATGGGAATCTCTAACTCCACTTCGCTATAAACTCTCTCATCGAGAGCATGCATCAGACAAAGTGCTACAAACATGCAAAGGTTATGCCAAACCAACATCATTTCTCTGACTCACTCAACACTTTCATGGAATATGGGGCACAGTTTCACTACATGCACGTAGTGGTAGAAAACCGAAGGAAGCTTAACACAGCATGAGGAGGATAAATGATTATATCACACAGTACTTACTTATACATCATATATGTATAATTTGCAAATAATAAAATAACCTATATTGACACAATAATAGAATTACCATAAATATGGTGTTAGCATCAAAATGCGAGCATGGGGTCAATGCTTTCTCCCTCTCTTCGTAATCTTATACTATTGCTAGTATAATTAAATCGATATTCACAAATATATATATATATTGGGATTCTCTAACAAAAGACAATGTGTTAACTCTAACCATTAATAATGTTCCCTGAACATTATTCAGTCAAATTGATGTAGATGATGTCAAAAAACCCTTAATCGGCAAAATGACAATAGTTGAATTGAAATTGACTAAACAAGGGAAGATGACTAATACTTACCCTCTCTCATGAAGGTTCATGTACTGAACAACTTTGGAACTCAGATGGAAAACCTGACTATTTCCACAACATCTATTTCCTTCTCCTATGTGATACTCTCCTTCCCTTCTTGGAATTGGAAATCTCTTTTCCTGGTTACACTCACAGTCATTCAAACTATGATTAGTGTATCATCAAAAAATTATTATACATCATAATAAAATAGTCTCAACAACATGTAATCTCATGTCTAATTCTAAGCATTAATCCTATTCCATATAATCAATGATTTATCTTGACATTTTCCCAAACGTCAAATCATTAATCTATGATTACTTGTCCATTTAATCACATGAAGTAAAAGTCAAACATAGTCAAAGTTTGGGGATGTAACACTGTCTATGCAACAACTATTTCATCAATATAGTTGTGTGTAGCACCAGTATCAATTTGTGCAATGATTCATTGTCTAGTGCAACACATCGCAAATCCTAAAAGGATCATTCTTTGGATGATAGGATAATTGGGCAAAAATGCTATCATTACCCTCCTTTTCAAGCTCTTCTAAGGATTTTTGTTTCTCACTTTCCTCTGAATCAACTTGTTGTTCTGATTTTTCTAATTCTGAATCATCAGCAAAATATACCTCTAAGTACTTAGCTTGGCCCTTCCCATAACATTAATGGCCTAGAGCACAAGGTTCTTTGCATGTGAAGTAGAGTTTCTTCCTCCTTAGTTCATTTCTAAAGTCTTCATCCATCTTTGACAAAAAACTCTTAGGCTGATTTGATTATTTCTGAGAGGCTTCTTATCTTCTTTTTGTGGAAAGGTCTTGGGTTAAAATTTACTTTTTGGAATAGAAAACTCCATGTTCCTCATCCTCTTGATGGAATCTTGCAATGTAGGTGGATCAAAGGCTTTAACCCATTGACAAGAGTCGTTGTACCTTATCATTTAATCATATTTCTTTTGTCAAATCTAGGGCTGTGTCCTTGGCTATCTGCAATTAGGAATCCTATAGTTTCTAGTTTTATCTAACTAACTCTAATGACCTCTACGGATTTAAAGGAACTGATCTATCTGCTATGAAATGAATTCCAAGAATGTTGAAAACAGAACTAAATAGTAAATTACTCAAAGCAAATCTTATAAATTAAAACATGCATCTATCTATGAAAATAGTAAATATCTTTTAAAGCAAAATCTAAAACAACAAAACAATAGTACTAGCCTTCTGCCTTGGTGGTGAGAGTGGGCCCTTGCTCCACACCTTTAAGGCTGAAGACTAAAGTAAAGAATCAGCACAAGAGAATGATATCACAACTCAATTTAGTCTAATTCCATCAGCTTTATATTTGGCAAAATATTGATATCAAAATAAGATTACAGAAATTAGAAGAATAATCGTTGTCCTTTTCTGCTACTTCTGTAAGTTTATATCTAAATCTATGATGAGAGATCACACATCCTATTCTACTAGTTCATCTAAGAGATAACATCAATCTCTTTATTCTACTAATAGTCTAACTACAGAATAAATATCCATGCAAATAAAAATAGATTGAGTGGAACAGAAGTTCACACTGAATCTGAGTCTTAATCTTAAATACAAATGGGCAACAAGGCCCTGAAATATAGGGATTAAATCAATTCATCAGTAACTCATGTAAAAACTAAAAAGAGATAAAACTTCCAGTAGTTAACTATAGACTGTCTTTAATTACTCAGGTGATGATTTGAGTAACATTAGGAGCATCTCGATCACCACAGGAAGTGTCTGACTGATAGTTGTGCTAGAAATCTGCATCCTTCTAAAAAGGCACCGAAGATGTATGTCCCTATCTGTAGCTCTAGAGATATGTTTGTGACCTTCTCGTTCATCTCTAGAGATGCTCAAGACTTCAATCCAGCTTCGGAGATGCTTCACCTTCTTATCCCAAAAACTTCTCCAATTAAATTTGAAACTTTGGAGACTAGACATGGCAGGTTGATGTCGGCTCCGGAGATCATTAGGACTACCTCCGGAGATACATAAAATAGTCTACTCAAACACCTGCACCTGCTGATTCAAAAAGAGAATATTTCTACATATTTCCATCAATTCAATGTACATTAGTCCTTCAATCAGAAACCATGATCTTAAGTAATTCATCTCTTATTAATCATCATTTAGAACAATCTTGTTAGCCTATTTAGGTGTAGTCATCAGGACAATGGGATAAAAAGGGAGAAAAAGAGAGGTAAAAATATGTATTTTATGGGTGCGACCTAGCACTCATCATTTCCCCATGTACTTAAGGATTAGCAGGTCCTCTTGCTTCTCACAATCTGGATTTATTCTGGTGGAAGATCCTGTCAGTCAAGCTGTAGTCTTGTGCATAGGTAGTCCAAGTGGTGCGGTTGGTATTACTATTTCCCCTGTACTGATCAACTTATTTCAACCACTCCTGCAACTTATCATCTTCCATCTACTCAGCCCAAACAGGTAGTGGCTCAATTATGAGAGGGGGTCTGAAACACCCACCTATCCACTCTTGTTTGTGTTTATCCATCATTTTAGATATTAATCTTGCCTTCCTCATAAATAACCTTAAGTTAGCAAGGGTCACCACTTCTCTCATTTTCTGCTCTAAAGTTAGAATGTTCCACCTTTTCTTTGCTACTGCAAGCACTGGATTATCTGAATTGTTCATAAAAAGACCAAAATCAATGGAGCACTCTTATAGATTTTTCAGATACAATGGCAAAATTTTGGTCTGAATTTCAAGGTGATAGACATATGTTCTGAATTGGACCTCAAAAGCATAAGGGTTTGGACACTCCTTTCTAATAAAAATATTTGTTTATGTATCCTTCTTGAGATGAGACTCCATTCACTCATTCCAAATTTGATGATTCCTCATCAGTAACATGAATGCTTTGAGCTGGCATTCCCCTAAAAAATAATTAAGAATGAAGGTCATATCATCAACACAGAAACCATGCAAATATAATTCACACAAAAAATTTTTGTCTTCATTAGAACTCCTTGTATATGCTTCCATGAACCCCTTTGTTGTCTTTGTATTCTCAGTTAGATCAGACAGGATTAAATATAACTTCCTCTGCAGGACTCTTTCCTATAAAAACATAGCATAACTGGCACTTGGAGGCCTGCAAGATAGAATTTCAGAAGAAATGGAGGCCATCTGAATGACTTTTTCCTCCAGGGTTTCTACTCTTTTTGTCATGGCAGTAATTGCCCTTTGTAATTGCAGCATAGGCTTAGAAGCCTCATATTCTCTACATCTCCTTTCCCAGTGGAATAGGGCCTTAGGAATATCAATGGTATTGGACCCACATATGGATTTGTTTGTACCTCTTGTTCACTGGTTTCCCCTAGGCCAGATAACTCATGAATATATTCCTCCCGATCATCTATTTTATTGTTGGCCCAAGTCAATTGTTTATCTGGGCTCTGTACTTTTTGTTGGGAATTAAGGTGTCTCAGCCTTGGTAATTCCTTTCATTAGTTATGTTTGTATTTATTAATTCATTGCATATGTTGTAAATTAATTGTAAATTCCATATTGTCATATTGTGGGATGTGGCACAGTGATGTGTCATCCTACATGGAAGATGACAACTTGTAATTTTGTCCTCACATGAGGAGATAGGCATCCCACTTTGTGGTAGGAGTATTTTACCATGTGTCAGCATCTTGGATGTTGTGTAAGGGAATGTTTGACCAAAACAGTTATGACAGATTCCTATGACAAAGTTATGACATGCAAGAGTCAAAAATAGAAGCTTGTAAGACAGGTGAAGACATGTGTCATGAAGCATATTTGAAAAAGGCATATTTGGGCACCCCAAGGTAGACTATGACATGTTGTAAGAGAATATGCTATTTATAGCTTATGTATGACAGATTCTCTTACAACTGTAAGTTGTAACCGCTATGACAGATTCTATGATAGTCATAAGAGTTGTAAGAGCATCTGTCATAGCCCATTTTGGAAATAGGTGACCTCTTTGGGATGGGAGTTGTGGACAAGTGTCAAGCACATTCTACAATGTTAACCAAGTGGCCTTAGGTGTGGGTTTTGGGCCATAAGGCCAAGTTGGACGCTCATTCCAAGATAGGACCAATATTGCCTTGTATATTCTATATAAACAGGTGCTTGGAGAAGGAGATGTATTGCAGGTTTGACATGTACTATTACGCTGCCAGTTTATCTCCAGATACGAGTGTCAAAGACTCCTGAGAGCTTGCATTACAAGTGTGTTGTAAACATTCTTTGTTTTGATAATACATTGTGCAGGTTTTAGAGTGTGGGGTTTTTCACCTGATAAGGGTTTTTCCCATGTATATCTTGTGTCTCTCTTCTTCTGTCTCACCTTCTCTGTTATGTGTTTGCTGCAATATCTCATGTTAATGGTTTAATGTTGCTGTAATAGTTAGGATAAATTTGAACTTGCATTGTCCTCCCCTCATTAGATTAGTGCAGGAAGTGTTTTCCGCATACTTAGCTTCCTTTCAGTTGGTATCAGAGCCTAGCTAGTTTTAGTCTTAGCTGTTGGGTAGGGGTTTTTTGAGCTAATCTTAGGTTGAGTGGGAGTCTTGTGCAGAGTATTCTGTATCTTATTGCAGCAAGGAGATGGCAACCACATCTGGAAGGTTAGATGTTGAGAAATTCAATGGCACCAATTTTGAGTTATGGAAATTAAAGATGGAGGACCTACTTGTTGATCGTGACCTATGGGAAATGGAATCTGGTGTAAAACTCGTAGCAATGCAACAAGATGATTGGGACCTCAAAGATCGGAAGGCTAAGGGTCTCATTAGACTCTATTTAGCTGACTCTATTCTATTGAACATCCATGAGGAGAAGACAATGAAGGATCTTTGGAAGAAGTTGGGTTATGTTTATCAGGCCAAGTCCTTGGTGAACAAACTCTTCCTGAAAAAGAAGTTGTTTTCTCTAAAGATGGAAGACGGAGGATCTATTACGGACCACATGAATGCTTTCAACATGATCATTGCACAGGTGACATCTATGGGTGTGAAAATGGAGGAGGAGGATCGTTGTATGACCCTACTTTGTTATTTTCCAGATTTATGGGATCATCTTGTAATGGCTATCGGAAGCACCACTAGAACCTTCAAGATGGAAGATGTGGTGTCCTCGCTGTTATCTAAAGAAATGCAGAGGAAGACATCCAAATTAGCCAAAGAGGCTCTTGCAGTTTGTGGAAGACCCAAGGAGAAAGGGAAGAAGAAATACAAGAAAGCTGAGAAGGGTAGATCCAAATCCCGTGGGAGATCCAAATTTCCTGGAAAGTCCAAGGCTCTTTGTTGGAACTATGGTAAAACTGGGCATTTCTGAAAGGAATGCAAAGAGGAGAAGAAAAAGAAGAAGAAAGCTCTTGATTTAGATTTTGACAAGTCACAAGATGATGGTGATGCCTTCATCGCAGTCCTGGCAACCCATACATCTGATGATGTGTGGTTGATTGACTCTAGTGCATCATTCCACATGACCTCGCATTGAGACTGGTTTGGTAAGTATGAGGAGTTTGATGGTGGAAAGGTGTACCTGGGTGACAACTCTCATCTAAAGATTGTTGGTCATGGAAGAGTCTCTATCCGATTCCCTGATGGATGAGTGAAGGGGATCTCTGGGGTGATGCACATCCCAGGCTTAGCACGGAACTTGCTTTCTGTAAGTATGTTGAATGATGCAGGTGTGCAGGTTGTCTTTTTGAAAGAAGGATGCAAGATGACCAGAGGAGCTATGGTGCTTACTAAGGGTACTAGGAGAGGTACTATGTTTCAGCTGGAGGCATGCATTTCACAATGCAATAGTTCTTCTGACTCAAGGAAGAGGGCGGCAGTCACTTCATCCCCACCATCTGAATGAGCAGTGAAGAAATCTGTTGTTTCTAGTCCTGATGGTTGTAATCATGCCTTGGAAGTTAAACTTCTTGCTGAAAAGACAATGTTATGGCATAAAGATTTGGCCACATTGGTGAGAAGGGTCTGTGTACCCTAAAAAATAAAAACCTCATTAAGGGGTTAGATGATTGTAATCTTGAGTTTGACTTTTGCAAACATTGCATATATGGCAAACAAAACCGTGTTTAGTTTTATTCAAGTTTTCATAAGTCTTCTAGTGTGTTGGACCTTGTTCATTCTGATGTATTTGGTCCTGTTAATGTTCCTTTGTTATCAAAATCTATATATTTTATATCTTTCATAGATGACTACAGTAGAAGGACAAGGATTTATTTTCTCAGAAGCAAATCTGAAGTCTATAGTAAGTTTAAGGAGTTTAAGGCCTTTTCTAAAAATTAGCTTGGTAAAAAGATTAAGTGTTTGAGAACTGACAACGGTGGTGAGTTCTGTTCTACAGAATTTGATAAATATTGCAAGGAACTTGGGATTGAAAGACATAAGACAACTCCATACACACCACAGTAAAATGGAGTTGTAGAGAGGATGAACAGGACACTGATGGAGAAGGCTAGAAGTATGCTTAGTGGAGCTGGCCTAGAACAAAAGTTTTGGGCTGAAGTTGTTGCCACTGCTTGCTATCTTGTAAATAGATCTCCTACATCAGCTCTTGTTGGAAAGACACCCATGGAGGTGTAGTCTAGTAGAAAGCCTTCAATAAGGCATCTTCATGTTTTCGGTTGTGAGGCATATGCACATGTGCCTAGGGAGAAGTGGTCAAAATTGAAGAACAAGGCTGTTAAGTGTATCTTCATTGGCTATGGTGTCAGTGTGAAAGGATACAAGCTTTGGGACCCTGTGGCTGAAAAAGTGTTGTATAGCAGAAGTGTCATCTTCAGAGAGCTTACACCTTCTTCCACTGTTTTATAGCCAAAAGAGAAAGAAAAGAAAGAGGATGATATTCAGTTTTCTGCTACCCCTGAGAAGACTGAATAGAAAGACAATGTTGGACCTAATGATGAGGAGAGCTCTTGTAGCTCTAAAAGCTCAGATGAAGAAGCTGAACCTCAACCTTAGCTCTTGAGGAGGTCTACACGGATAAGAAAGCAACTTGAAAGGTTTGGTTTTACATTACTTGATTCTAGTTGTGCTTTTGCTTTGCTTACTAACAGTGATGAACCTAGCACTGTATCAGAGGCTATGGACATGAAAGATGTAGGTTCCTAGAAGGAGGCCATGGAAGATGAAGTGGCTTCTTAGGAAAAGAATCAAACTTGGGACTTGGTGCCTTTGCCTTCTGGACGAAAACCCATTGGATGCAAATGGGTGTTCAAGAAGAAATTTGGTGCAGATGGCAGTGCTGAGAAGTATAAGGCCAAATTGGTTGCGAAGGGGTATTCACAAGTGGAGGGTATAGATTATGGTGAGATCTTCTCTCCCAGTGCAAAGCTAACATCCATTCAATTCATGTTGTCTCTTGCAGCAGCTTATGACTTAAAGGTAGAACAGATGGATGTGAAGACAACTTTCCTTCATGGTGATTTGGAGGAAGAAATCTACATGTCACAGCCAGAGCATTACATGGTGAAATGTAAAGAAATTTTGGTTTACAAATTAAAGAAGTCTTTATATGGTTTGAAGCAGTCCCCTAGGAGATGGTACTTGAAGTTTGATGCCTTTGTGTTGTCTATTAGATTTGTGAGATCAAAATTGGATCACTATGTGTATTATAAGTTTGATGGTGATCGTATTCTCATTGTTCCATTATATGTTGATGATATGTTGCTCATTGGGAAGGGTAAGAATATGATTTCTAATTTCAAATCTCAATTGTCAGCACAGTTTGAAATGAAAGATTTAGGGGCAGCTAGGTACATTCTAGGAATGGAAATCAGAAGAGACAGAACTAACAGAAAACATTGGTTAACCCAGAGTAAGTATGTGAAGACCGTGTTGGATAGGTTTAGGATGGTAGATTGTAGACCATTGTGTGTTCTTGTTTCTCTGGGAACAAAGTTGTCTGTTGAGGATGGTTCAAAATCTCCTAGTGAGGTGGAGGACATGAGCATAGTACCTTATGCTAGTGTTATTGGCAATTTGATGTATGCTATGGTCTGCACAAGACCAGACATTGCCCAAGCAATGGGAGTCCTTAGTTAGTTTATGGTTAATCCTGGACAAGTACATTGGGATGCAGTTAAGCGAGTGTTTAGATATTTGAGGGGTACTTCTGAGTATTCCATTTGCTATCATGGAAATGTTACAGGACCTCAGCATTCTGTTGATATTCATGGATTTGTGGATTCAGATTGGGTAGGTGACATTGACAGTAGGAGATCCACCAGTGCTTATGTGTTTACACTGTTTGGTGGTGCTATTAGTTGGATGAGTAAGAGACAACCTTTGGTCACTTTGTCCACAACAGAAGCTGAGTATATGGTAGAAACTCATGCTTGTAAGGAAGCCATTTGGCTTAAGAGATTGTGTTCTGATATTGGTGTTGATGCAGGTTAGATCACGATCAGTTGTGACAGTCAGAGTGCAATTTGCCTTGCGAAGAATCCAACGTTTCATGCTAGAACAAAGCATATTGATGTTCAGTTTCACTTCATGCGAGACATGGTAGAGGATGGGAAGGTAAATTTGGAGAAGGTAGATACTTTGAAGAATGTTGCAGATGCATTGACGAAGCCAGTGGGCACAGAGAAGTTCAAATGGTGTTCAGAGTCTATGGGCCTCTTGGCCTATAGCAAATAAATCATGTTATTCTATTGGCTCTTACAAGGTGTTCGACAAGTGGGAGAATGTTGGGAATTAAGGTGTCTCAACCTTGGTAATTCCTTGCATTATTTATGTTTGTATTTATTAATTCATTGCCTATGTTGTAAATTAATTATAAATTTCATAATGTCATATTGTGGGATGTGCTACGGTGATGTGCCATCCTACATGGAAGATGACAACTTGTAATTTTGTCCTCACATGAGGAGATAGGTGTCCCACTTTGTGGTAGGAGTATTTTGCCATGTGTCGGCATCTTGGATGTTGTGTAAGGGAATGTTTGACTGAAACGGTTATGACAGACTCCTATGACGAAGTTATGACATGTAAGAGTCAGAAATAGAAGCTTGTAAGACAGGTGAAGACATGTGTCATGAAGCATCTTTGAAAAAGGCATATTTGGGTGCCCCAAGGTGGAATATGACATGTTGTAAGAGAATATGCTATTTATAGCCTGTGTATGATAGATTCTCTTACAACTGTAAGTTGTAATCGCTATGACAGATTCTATGAGAGTCGTAAGAGTCATAAGAGCATCTGTCATAACCCATTTTGGAAATAGGCAACCTCTTTGGGATGGGAGTTGTGGACAAGTGTTAGGCACATTCTACAATGTTGACCAAGTGGCCTTAGGCATGGGTTTTGGGCCATGAGGCCAAGTTGGATGCTCATTCCAAGATAGGACCAATATTGCCTTGTATATTCTATATAAATAGGTGATTGGAGAAGGAGATGTATTACAAGTTTGACAGGTACTGTTATGCTGCTAGTTTGTCTCTAGATATGAGTGTCGAAGACTCCTGAGAGCTTGCATTATAAGTGTGTTTTAAACATTCTTTGTTTTGATAATACATTGTGCAGGTTTTGGAGTGTGGGGTTTTTCACTTGATAAGGGTTTTCCCCACATATATCTTGTGTCTCTCTTCTTCTGTCTCACCTTCTCTATTATGTGTTTGCTGCAATATCTCATGTTAATGGTTTAATGTTGCTGTAATAGTTAGGATAAATTTGAATTTGCGCTCTCCTCTCCTCATTAGATTACTGTAGGAAGTGTTTTCCGCACACCTAGCTTCCTTTCACTTTTTCAATTAATGATGCAATTATTATGAGACCATTGTCTCTGGCCTTGGTAAGATTAGAAATGTTCTGTACTGCCTCTACGTCCTTCTCCTTAAGGATTTTAGCTGCCTCAGTCTCCTGGGCTTTCAATTCTACTTCCTTCTCCTGAATTATCTCTTGTTTGCTCTAGAACTCTTCTTGCAGTTTCTCAATTACCTCTTTTTTCTCCATCTCTTTCTCCTTCATGACCTTCTTGAGGTTAGTGGTGATCAGATTTTTCCCCCATATTAGTCTTTTCAGATTATCAATCTCCTCTGACATCTACTGTTCTTTTGAAATTTCAATATCCTCTTGGTCAGAGGGGTGAGAATATGCTCATGTTTCTTCTTTTGTCTCCTGTACTTTAAGGGATCCCATAGCCCTTGGCTCTTCACTGCCATCTGCATCCATTTGCTCTGCTTCAACTTCCCCTACAGTCCCCCTATCTTGAATTTCTTCTTGGGTCTTGTCTACAACTACTGGCACTGATAAAGGCCCAGCTTTTTCCTCAAAAGCTCTGAAACCCAAAAGGACTTCATCTAGGAGAGTAGTATCTTTTTCAGTCTGGGAGAGCTGCCTTTTCCTTTTGCTTCTCTGTAGCATGGGTGGAGCAGGTGCCTCCGGAGCAGGTGTATCATCCTCAGAATTGGAGGAAATGGTATAAGTTTCTTTTTTTGCTGACTCTAGAGCAGGAGAATGCTAGAAGTTGGGCTAAGATGCACAGATGGCTCAAGAGAAACCTCTTTATGTTTCTTCTTTCTTATTAGGGGAATGTCATCTGAGTCATGGGATGGCTTTTCAGCCCAATAATGTATGTCAAAATCTATTTTCTTTGAAATTCTCTTTGTTTTCTGACCCTGACTTTCCTTTGTTCGTCTTATTGGGGTATATTCCTCAGCCAAGGTCATTTTTCTCTTTGCTGAGCGAGTCATATATGGTGTATGCTCAATAATAGGTTCTCTAATTTCTTTTTCTTTCTTTTTCTTCTCAGAAACAAGGGTAGCAGATGAAGTTGCCTCCAGTGAGGGCTTTTTACCTTTTTCAACAATTGTAGAGGAAGTTGAAGGCTATGTCCCCTCTTCTTGCTAGGTAGAGGAAACCTCACCCACTTCTTAAGCTCTCTCTGACTCTCTGTCCTGGGATTGGTTATCCAGAAATGTTTTCCATAATTCTTCCCCATCAGCTTGGGACAAAAAGTGATGTTTGACTATTAGAAAAATGAGGCCATGGTGTTTCATAGGACCCTTGTTTTGTTGATACTTCTCTGCAGTTGCTCTAATGGCAAAGTACAGTAAATTGGGTATATTTATGCTAAATTTAGGGTATGCATTCCTATGTCTCATAAAAATCAACATTTTCATTATTGGTCATAGAACTAAGGAAAATTGACCATCACATATGAAATATCTCATCAACCATGTAGCTATAGATTGCCAAGGGTTTGGAAGTGAGGACCTAAGAATTCCTTTAACCTCGTTCTTACTTAATTGCAATTGTATTGCAGGTTCACCTTCAACAGAGAAATTCCTAATCAAATCAGCATATAAAGTTTTCAGATGATAGAACCTCTCACCTTGTTTAGGTAATCTAGAAATATGGTTGATAGTGGTTGCAGAGAGATTGATTTGAACTTCCCTTACAACTATCTGATTTTCCCTTAGGTTTCTTAGGAAGTCATCAACAATATCCTCTCGAAACCCTTCAAACTTTTCCAAAAACTCCAGCCATCCTGCATTCCTCAGAATGTCTGTTGCAGCATCATCTTGCAAAAGACCTATAATACTTTCTAGCTTTGATTTCTTTTTAAGCCCCGTTTCCAATTTTTCTTTCTATCCTCTACGCTTAAAATTCTTCCTCACTCTGTAGGCTCTGGAGGACTGTATTAGCTGACTCTGTTCTTCAGGGTATTTTGCAGTTTGAATGAGGATTATGATGTCATTTCGTTTAATGGTTTGGATTATGGAAAGAGAACTTAAAATTGGTTTTAGAGTGCTTATGCGGTCATAATTGAAGCAGAGTGATGGGACACTCCGTAGGCATGGTGACAGTGCAGCAATGATGGCGGCATGCATGCATTTGGGAAGGAAAAATAATGGCAGGAGGATGTGTCATAATGACATCATCCAAAAATAGAAATGACAGGATAGTTGCTAATTAATGTTTAATTAAGAGAGAATTACCTAAACCAATCATAATGATGAGGAATCGATGTACTTGGCTGAAATGTTGCGGTGTTGATCAGACTTGATGCAACGTGGTACTTGAGCAGCTTCTTCATGGCTTAAAATGATGTCAGTATCTTTATTGTCACGTAGCCTGCAATCATTCCTGCTGAGTGGTTCAAGAATCCATGTATCCAGGTGATGTCAACGCAGTCCTTGTAACTACCCGTGCAAACAAGAGTAATGATTTCTCCCAAGATTTGTGTTGACTTCATCTTTGTTCCTGTCATAAAGTGGAGGATGAGTCATGATGACCTCATCAAATGACATCTCTACTTTATTACATGGAGAGGTGGGTCCCCTCCCAATTACACTCTGAATAGATCGTTATTGGTGGAGTGTTGGAGGTGTTCCTAGTGTGCAAGCACCGGAGGTCCTCCTTATCTATGAAGCGCCGGAGGTGCTCCTTATTTGCAAGTGCCGGAGGTGTGTGAGAGTAGCTCCAGGCACCTAGTCACCTCTGTAGCTTGATTATTCTTATTTGGCATGAAGAAGGGAACCGCCATTTGCTAGTTTTCAATCCCCTTGGTCGAGAAAGATAGCCATTTGCTAGTTTTCTATCTTCCTCATTTTTTTAAGAAGGCTGCCATTTTCTAGTTTTTAACCCCTTTTTTTAGTCCAAAATTGTGACAGAGGATGTGTCCTCTATAACCAAACATAAATCTCTGATGAACTCCTCCTTAGTGGATGGCCTTTTATAGAGTCTAATTCGGTGGCCATTCACTAAAAATGTGTCTGTGCTTCCATCAATAGGTTCCAACAACACTGTTCCATTCTCAAAAACTTCCTTTATCTGATAAGGACCCATCTAATGAGTTTGTAGCTTCCCCTTGAACTCCTTGAATTTAGAGTCATAAAGAAGAACCCAATCACCTTGTTGAAATGTCCTCCTCTTGACATGTTGGTCATGTCATTGCTTCCTTAGATACTGGACCAGTTATGTTTACTGAATGGCTTCTGTCTGGATTTCATCTAACTCATTGAGTTGAAGAATTTTGTTTTGTTGGGCTATGGACAATGGTAGACCAATATCTAATGTAGTTTTAAGTGTCTGAAGTTCAAATTATATAGACAGGATGGGTTTTTTTTCCATAAACTAATTCATAAGGTGAGAATTTTGTTGTGGACTTCCAAGTGGTGTTGTAAGCCCAAACTACTTCAAGTAATCTGTTAGCCCAATCTTTTATATTCATTGCCACTATCCTTATCAGGATGTTCTCAAGTTCCCTATTAGTCACCTCTACTTGCCCATTGGCTTGAGGATGGTAAGGTGAAGATTTCTTGTGCTTGACTTGATATAGATCTATGAATGCTCTGATTACCTATGAAGTAAACTGAGGCCCTCTGTTTGAAACTATGGATCTTGGGGCTCCAAACCTCAAGAAAATCTTATTATAAAGGAAACCAGCAACTTTCTCTTCTCTTGCCAATTGCAAAGCTTGAACCTCAGCCCATTTAGTCACATAGTCTATGCATACCAGAATATACTCTTTGCTTGATGAAGGTGGAGAAATTGGTCCCACAAAGTCTAGACCCCACTATTCAAATGGCTCCATCATTACTTGAGGATGTAGTAACATCTCCTGAGTGAAGGTTGGTTGTCCCATCCTTTGGCACTGGTCACACTGTTGCACATACTTCTTAGTATCCTTATGAATAGAGGGCCAGTAGTAACTAGCTCCTAGGATCTTGTGGATAGTTCTATGGCAAGAATAATGCCCACCAGATGGTTCATCATGACATGCTCTCAACACATCAAAAATTTCATCAACTTTTAAACACTTGCGTAAAATGAAATCAAGACCACATTTAAATAGCAAACCATTTAACCATTTGTAAGATAAGCTTTTTTTAACTAAGTGTTTCTTCTATTTTGAGGTAAAATGGGATGGATATAAGCCTGTAGCTAAGAGATTAGCTATGTCAGCAAACCAAGGTGCAGTAGAGGAGATAACAAAAAGATGTTCATTTGGAAATCTGTCCTCCACTGGCTAGTTTTCTCCTCATGTATGCAATCTTGACAAAAAGTCAGCAACCAAATTAAACTTGCCTCAATTATCAACTATGGTAATGTCAAATTCCTATAATAGCAATAACCACCTAATGATCCTTGCACCCACTACTGTCTTATTCATTAAGTATTTGATGGTTGCATGATCAATGTGAACAAATATTTTATATCTAGTGATATAATGCCTGAATTTGTTTATAGCATAGATGACTGCCAAGAATTCTTTTTCAGTTGTGGTGTAATTTCTTTCTACAGAGGTAAGGTTTTTGTTGATGTAATAGATGGCATGCATACTTTCCCCTTCCTCCTTCTGTCCTAAGACTGCCCCGATGGACTCATTTGAAGCATCAATTTGTATATGGAATAGTAAAGTCCAATTAGGTCCTCTCAAAATAGGTGTGACAGTAAGCTTCTCTTTTAGGGTTTCAAATGTTGATTGACAGTCTTCTATCCATAGAAATTATGTGTCTTTGTTAAGCAGGGTAAACAAGGAGGCAATTGTTCTGCTAAAATTTTCTATGAATCTCCTATATTAGCCTGCATGACCTAGAAAACTTCTAACATCTGTCTGATTTTTGGGTGAAGGTAACTATTTGATTACTTCCTCATTATTCTAATATTATTCTAACAAATGTGGTGTCCCAATACAATTCCTTCCTCCACCATCATGAAGCACTTTTCATGGCTCAGGGATAATTGATTTTTCTCACAGTATTTCAGTACTTTCTCAAGGTTTATGAGAGCTTCCTCAAAGTTGTCCCCATACATAGTGAAGTCATCCATATAGACCTTCATGCACTCATTTGCTAGTTCAGCAAAAATTGCTAAAACAAGCCTTTGAAATGTAGTTGGTGCATTACATAGTCCAAATGGAAGAACTTTGTGGGCAAAAGTTCCCAAAGAATAGGTGAAAGTGGTTTTGTCCTGATCTTTAGGTGCTACTTAGATTTGGTTATACCCACTGAACCCATCTAGGAAAGAAAAATACTTTCTCCCAGCAAGGTTGTCGAGCACTTGATCAATGAATGGTAAGGGAAAGTAGTCCTTTTTGTAGCTTTGTTTAGCTCCCTATAGTCAATACACACCCTCCATTTCCCATTCTTTTTAGGCACTATGACTAGGGGTGAGACCCATTGATTGTCTGAGATTGGATATATAAACCCTACTTGCAGCAATTTTTCTATTTTAGTCTTAACAATGTCTTTTAAAGCAGGATTCAATCTTCTCTGGGGTTGTCTAACAGGTTTGACATCCTCAGTGTATATATGATGGGTACATATCTCAGGAGGAATCCCCTTCATATCTTGGTATTCCCAAGTAAAAGCTGTTGAATGAGAAATCAAAAGTTGGATAAGTTTTTCTTCCTAATTTGTTGTTAACTAAGTATTGGTATTAAGTGTTTTCCCTGGTAAAATCATGACCTGTTTTGTGATTTGATCCATGGATGTAGTCAATCCATATACTGGGGTCATGGTATTGAGGGGACAAGAATGTGGAAGCAACATGTGGAATGTGGCTAAGTTTCTGTAAAAGGTCTCCCCACAAGGAATGATATTTGCTAGGGTACAATGAGTAGAAGTGAGTTCTCTCCTAGAATATCGGGCAACCTCCATCACATCCTCATTGATTAGGATGTGGGTAATGTCTTTTGTTGTATCATAGTAGATTTCTTCTTCCAACTCACCTAAATGTTCCTTGATGGTGACCATAGCTACGGAGGCACTATTTTCCATGTTATCTGGCTCATCCACCCATACTCTTCCTGTGTAATGTATTGATGGTTTAGCTAGAGGATACAGAGATATTTTCTTCAAATCTATCCCATTAGAAATGACCATATTCCTAGTTCAACAATCAATAGATGTTGCTACTATAGCCAGCCTTGGTCTTCCTAATATCAGTGGATAAGCATTTCTCTGGTTTCTTGGTTCTAATATCAGAAAGTCTACTAGGAATTCCCGTGATTCTATCACAACTAGGACATCAGTAATTGCCCCTTTTAGAATAGCTACTGACTGGTCAGCAAGTTGAAGGATTGTAGATGTGGATTGGATACCTATGAGGGCTAATTTGTCCATTGTATGAACTGTCATCACATTTATTGCTGCTCCTAAATCAACCAAAACATTTGAAGTTTCTACCCCTAAGATGTAAACAATTATGATAGGATTTCTAGGGTCTCCATATTTTGGAAGGAGCATTTCTCCCATCAGTAGATCTACTATTTCCTTTCACTTGGATTGTAGAAGGAAAGTTTTTCTTCCTGCCCTAGGTTTTGACACAATACTGTTTGATGAATTGGTTTAGTTCTGGCACATCTCTGATTGCTTGGAAGAGTGAAATTTCAATGTTCAGTTGTCTGATTTCTTGTAACAGTTCTAATTCCAGGGTAGATTGGACTTGTTTTTGTAAGATCTTTTTTCTAGGGAACATGATGTTTGAGTCATTTTGGGTATGGTGCTAGTTTTTCCATCTCCGGAGCTCTTACCAGAAATGTTTCCAGGGATGCTCTCTGGAGTCAGTTTTTTAGGAGGAACTTCAGAGTTATCCAAGGATGATTCTTTTTGCATTGTTTCAGTAGTAATCTCCTCTGGAAGTTGAGTGGATGAATTTTCAGGTTCCATATCATTGGTTACTTCAACTATAGATGGAGGAGATGGTCTTGGGAATGCTTTCCCAAAACGTAGCTGGAGAGAATTGGGATATAGAGCGTTAATACTAGCCATGTTTTCTTGTTCTGTCATGTAAACAATTATTTCCTATTTATTTCGTGGGTTTGGTATAGGTTGAGCTGGTAAGGGTGGCTGGCTAACTGGTTTGTTTTGTGACTGACCTTGTGTATTGGGGGTTCCAGTTAGTAATGCTTGTTGTTGAGGTTGGAAATGTCTAGGTTGTCCCTGGTATTGTTGATTATATCCCTGTTGATGACCCCATTGAGGCTGCATGTTTTGTGATCCAAACTGTGGTGGCCACTGTTGATTTCCCCAAGGCTAATTTTGCCAATGTTGGTTTTGCCATTATTGATTTGGCCACTCTTGTTGTCCCCAAGGAGGATTATTTTGAGGCCCATGCCAATTTTGATTCCATTGATTATTTCCCCAATTAGAAGGACCATGTAAGAAGGCTGGCTTGGATACTGATTATAAGGGAAATTCCCAACTTGTTTTTCTCCTACATAGTTCAACTCTTCTTCTATGATGGAATTCTTCTTACTCAACATTTTTAGGGCTAGAAGTTGACTACATTGACTGGTAGGATATTCCTTATCACAGATCTAACAAATCTCTGATTTGTCTAAAGGGCATTCTCTCAACAGATGGTTATTCTACACCTAAGACAATAGATGGAGAGTGGTTCAGTTGTTCTACCTTGATCAGTTGTTCTAGTTTTTACCTGAATCCCATCCAATGTGGTATTTAGCTAGACCAAAATATATGTTTTCAGATTTGCAATCTCTTTCATTAACTGTCCTATTTCATTCTTCCCTTTGAAAGATTTGGGCATTCTTACTTCATCTTGGGTTCTAGGATAGTTCCTACAGAGTTCTTTTATAGTAGGCATATCCATTTTGTTGATATTCCCTTTTCCCATTAGATCCAGTGCCTATTTTGATTCTTTGTCTAATCCTTTTACAAACAGGGTTCTGGCCAAAGAATGATTTACAGGGTTGCCATATCTTCTCAAAGCAAAGTTGAACCTATCCACATAATCCTCTAAGGTCTCTTCCTCTCTCTGTTTAATTTTGAATAACTCCTCATTCTTATCACTGACTCTACAATAGTCCTGGTATTTTCCCAAGAATTTTGTCTCCATCTGATCCCAGGAATGGATGGAATTTTGGGGCAGACCCATAAACCATCTCATTGTAGAATCCTTTAGGGTTGAGGGAAACAATTTGAGTTTTTGATTATCTGATCCATAATCATAAGTCTAGCATACCACTTTGAATTCAAATAAAAACTGATTTGAATCCTCAGAAGCAAGACCCCTAAAATTTGGCAAGTGTGCAGGTGAAATATTTTTCATAGGGGCATTATCTCCAGCAGCTAGAACAATGGGATATGAAAAGGTTCTTGGAGCCTGATTTTCCTCATTTTCATGATTATCATGATTATCATCCATGTCTAGTAGTGGTTCTTCTCCTTGAGGTTCTAGGAAATTAGGTTCTATCAAAGGATCTACCTGAAATTTTTGTTGTAATTCTTGGATATAGTCAACAAGTGGAAGATTTGGAGCATTGAAAGGATTATTAATTTCAGATGTAGCTTCCAAGACATGTTCTAAATGTCTCTCTTCAACAAGATCTTATGCCACCCCATTGCTTTCTCCTATAGTTTGTTGATAGGGTGTCTATTTTATGTATCTTCCTTTTGAATCTCTAGCTCTAACCATACAGATCTATCCTAAAACTGTTCAGCTAAGTTTTCCTAATTAATACAATATGTCCCTGGCAACGGCGCCAAAAATGACAAGGGTCGCTGTACCTTATCATTTAATCATATTTCTTTTGTCAAATCCAGGGCTGTGTCCTTGGCTATCTACAATTAGGAATCATATAGTTTCTAGTTTTATCTAACTCTAATGACCTCTACTGATTTAAAGGAACTGATTTATCTGCTATGAAATAAATTCCAAGAATGTTGAAAATAGAACTGAATAGTAAATTACTCAAAGCAAATCTTATAAACTGAAACATGTATCTATCTATGAAAATAGTAAATATATTTTAAAGCAAAATCTGAAACAACAAAACAACAGTACTAGCCTTCTACCTTGGTGGTGAGAGTGGGCCCTTTCTCCACACCTTTAGGGCTAAAGACTAAAGTAAAGAATCAGCACAAGAGAATGATATCAAAATTCAATTTAGTCCAATTCCATCAACTTTGTATTTAGCAAAATATTGATATCAAAATGAGATTACAGAAATCAAAAGAATAATTGTTGTCCTTTTCTGCTACTTCTGTAAGTTTATATCTAAATCTGTGATGAGAGATCACGCATATTATTCTACTAGTTCATCTAAGAGATAACATCAATCTCTTTATTCTACTAATAGTCTAACTACAGAATAAATATCCATGCAAATAAAAATAGATTGAGTGGAACAGAAGTTCACACTGAATCCAAGCCTTAATCTTAAATACAAATGGGCAGCGAGGCCCTGAAATATAGGGATTAAATTAGTTCATTAGTAACTCATGCAAAAACCAAAAAGAGATTAAACTTCCAGTAGTTAACTATAGATTGTCCTTAATTACTCAGGTGATGATTTGAGTAACATCAGGAGCATCCCAATCACCACAGGAAGTGTCTAATTGACAGTTGTGCTAGAAATCTGCATCATTCTAAAAAGGTGTCGAAGATGTATGTCCCTGTTTGTAGCTCCAGAGATGCTCAAGACTTCAATCCAGCTCCGGAGATGATTCACCTTATTATTCCAAAAACTTCTCCAATTAAATTTGAAACTTTGGAGACCAGACATGGCAGGTTGATGTCAGCTCCAGAGATCATTAGGACTACCTCCGGAGATACACAAAACTGTCTACTCGAACACCTGCACCTGTTGATTCAAAAAGAGAAGATTTTTGCATATTTCCATCAATTCAATATACATTAGTCCTTCAATCAGAAACCATGATCTTAAGTAATTCATCTCTTATTAATCATCATTTAGAACAATCTTGTTAGCCTATTTAGGTGTAGTCATCAGGACAATGGGATAAAAAGGGAGAAAAAGAGAGGTAAAAATATGTATTTTATGGGTGCTACCTGGCACTCATCACCCACCCCATGAGTGGCTTGAATAATCCTTCAATAAACAAAAATACTAGCCTTCTTTCTAAAAAATTTGGGACCATCACTAAAAGTCTCTAAAAATTAGCTAAGCATTAATTGTCCCATGTTGTTTCAACTGTGCCAACTCTTTAAACTACAACTCCATGTCCCTCTTATCAAATATTTCAATGATTCTATTGGTACAAACTCATCAAAGGATGTAGTGAGATTGTAGCCTTGGGTTACCAACCCATGGTACCACCATTCATGCACTGCTCCTTCTAGTTTTAGGGTGGAAAATTTGATGGCCTCTTCTTCTAGCATGGGCCTCAAAGACAAATAGTTGTCCAAGTTCTAGACCCAAGACAGAATAGTAATTTTATCACTCCCATCAAAATGAGAAAGTGTTACCTTTCCCAAAGCATGTTGGTAATCCCTCTAATAAGCTTGGCCTCTATTCTCTTGTCTTCCTCCACCTCTCTTCTTTTTTGATTCATAAACTGGTCAAGAGACAATATGTCATGAACCTCGTCTAAAAGAGTCTTATATTCTACATAACTTACCATGACTTCATCTGCCATAGGAACTTAGGTTTCTTGTTTAGGTGTTGCCTCCTCCCTATGTGTGAATGTAGGTTGGAGAGGTCCAGTAAAAGACCTAACAATAGTTCTAGCAGAGTGGCCATTGTTACCTTGTTGATTATTTCCATTAGAAGTACTAGCTTCTCCATTATGATTTTGTGGCACATTTGGAGTTTGACTCATTTTATGGAGAAGTTGGGCCATCGTGTCAAGCATGACATCAAACTTTCTCCTTGTTCTAGCATGTGGACTTTATGGAGTATTAGTGCCTTTATCCCTTTCTGCCATATTCTCTAATGTAACTTTTGTATCAACTATGGAATTCTATCATGCAGCTAAAACCTCTAAGAGAGTCTCTTCAACTGGAATTCTAGGAAGTTGATATTGTAATCTCAAGTCTCTCTCATAATAATTTTGTTATCTTTCATTACTATGCATAGAGAGTGTGCTAAATGACAAGATTAGTTTAACAGCATGTCAAGATCACCAACTCTCATACCACTATAATAAACACCCCCAATGTTTTTGATTTTTTCCAACTGAAATTAAACTATAATCCAAAGCTATCAACACCTTCTGCACCTATATCCCAATATGGAAAGGTGAAGCATACAATGCATAGGATCACACCCAAACTTTATTGAATGCAACAATAAGAGAGTCAGCAATACAAATGCTATCATTGCGACACACTAGGCAGCAAACCATCCATCTCTACTCTTATTTAGCGAAGTGTGCCAATGTGACAAATATGAACACACAAGGCGACTGAGCTGACCTTTCTCTATGCTTATTCAATGGAGTGTGTTTAATATAAATAGAATTATGCACACAAGGTGGCTAATCCATCCTTCATATACACTTATTTAGTAGAGTGTCCTAAAACACAAAGCATGCTATAGAATTGGTAGTTAACCATCTAGTTTATGCATTATGAATGCATGAAATGCAAGCCATTGATGGTATTACCTTCTGGGTAAACAAGATATAATTATTGCAACTAAATTAGAATATCACAATGAAATAATGGCTGCAAAAACTGTATATATTAATTAATTTGATTTAAACTAAGCAACTACTGCAACCAATTAATAATGAAATGAAGCACTTAATACATTCAAATCAACACTAGAAATCATACCCAATGATGCTCTATTGGTTCTAATGAAGAATGATGCCTCAAATATTCTATAACACACTGAAACCACTAAAATATGCAAGTCTGAAACAAAATACAGCTGAGCAATTACTAAAAATGCATAAACCCAAACCCTAACCAATGAGGTTGTTTGCTCGCCAACGATTTATTCAACTCCAAACTGATAAAATCGACATTACCACCAAGAGACACCACCAAACTGATGAAAATAATAGGGAAAGATGAGGCATTTTAACCCTTACTATCTCACACCCTCACTTGGAGAAGGTACAGTGAGCTCTAAGGAAGTTTGCCTCTATTTTTTGTCACCTCCAACAACAATATTAAGGTCATTTATACCCTTGTGCCCATGTTAGAAAAAGAAATAATCATAGCAACATGGATTTAAATTATTCTTGCCACATAAAACAACATCCATAACTTGTATGACTCTTCTTCGGTAAAGCATAACACCAAAATCAAATAATACTCTGCCAAACTGAAACAATCAACTAAAATCTTCATTAACACATTCCAAAATAGCATCAAAGACCAAACTCGTCAAGAAAGAATATCAAAACCTCCATTGCAGTACAATGTGATTCCTGAAATGAAACCACCATGACCAGCTAGGGGTTTTCATCCTCAAGAAAATCAAAGATGAACACGGGTTCTCTCATATGTAGAAGCAAATATCACAATATGTCTAACCTCAACAACGAGTTCCAAACCTCTTTTTCTAACTCACTTGAGGAAAAAAATATTACTTTTCTCTTTTCCCTCCAAAAGCTCTTTTTGAAAATAAATAATAATTGATTATGTGAGCAAAGTCCCCTTATGCCCCCTTTAGCCTAGTGCCTCCTGAGTGCACAACTTAAAGTAAACTTTTTATTAAATAGTTACACATAAGTTTTCTTTTTGATTTATCCACTTTGGACAACATAAGTAATAACTATTTAATAATTTTAATTATCTACCCAAGTTGTGAAAAGCATCAAAATGAGTCAAATATGAATTTCTGATCATACCATTATGCTTTTGAGGACTATGATGATGAACTGTATCAAATTGGCGCTATTCTAAAAATAGTCGGCTTCTCCAAGAAGTATGGAGAACTCTCAAAAGGATAAAATTGCATTATGAAAGAATCATGGGATTCACTAAGATCTCCTAAACTCACTCCCAAGAATAGAACCATTGCTTGTTCATACCTGTGCTCTCCAAGAAATTTGGAGTTCTCCCTTGCCCAACCAATTTGCCTATGGGAAAACTCAGAAAATAGGCTAATTGTTCTCAAACTGATTATGTGCAAAAAGGCCCAACATTACAAATTTCAATGACACCATGATCACCACCCAATGTACCTACATAAACAACCATGTTGATCAAAAGATCCAAGTGTACAAGGAACCTCCATGACACCATGATCACCACCCAATGTACCTACATAAACAACCATGTTGATCAAAAGCTCCAAGTGTACAAGGAACCTCCATGACACCATGATCACCACCCAACTAAGTTTCACAAGTCTTGTACCATAATTAACAACTATATGTCCATCAACATAATTGTCTTAGGTAACACCAACTCTTTACCTCATAATGACAACCAAACTAATGAACTAGGTGGTTAAACTAGGCCAACAAATTAGAATCTATATCCACATCAAAATATCTATGGGTGCTAGACAACCCACATCTGAGTTATCTATGCAACCTATACATATAGACAACCTACAGTACTACACAACTTGTAGATCGCACAATGCAACACACATGTTCAACATTACATCAATAACCATGTCAAGCAAAAACAAATGGAGATAAATAAGTAGATTATCCATGAATTAAACACCAAATCACCTCTAGATTTAATTTATCACAAATCCACAAAGTACCACAATCAAAAGAATCAACAAAAATATCAAATAGAAATGTAAGTGAAAATCACATATCAAAAAAAAGTTCTATGAAAAAATTGTTCCATTGTGCCTTAGATATCAAACTTGGTGGTTGTTGGGTGGTGCTTTAGGTGGTGGCACATAGACGACACACATGAGGCAAACTTTGGTGGTGGCACACTGGTGCATTTGTGGCATTCATAAGTGGAAACAATGTTGGGGGTGGTTTGTTGATGGTGCGGCTGGCCTAGGCTTAGCACCCCTATTGTTGGTGGGAATTAGGGGCTTTGGCTCCATGTGACAAGTGGAACCCCAATTTAGAACTTACTCCATAGGCTAAGATCACCCTATAGCACCTACTGGCCAATCAACATTTTAAAAAAGAATTCTATAGACCTCTTTGATACTATCGACTATGCAGGACCCAGAATATGTTAAGGAATATTTTGTTGATAGTTCTTTTGTTGTTTGCCACCTACTATACAGTTGTACATGCTATGTATACATGTATCTATATGATTGTAATGGTGAAATTTGCACTCCCACCATAAATCCCATTTAGTTTGGGGCCTATTTTGATGGAATGTTTCATACAACTACATATCGACAAGTAGCACACTCTTGTGCTCAGTTTGGCTCATGACCCAATGTTGACACAAGCTCTCCTAATTTATTTAATTAACCTAGATTTAATATTTTATTCTCTTACATATATATATGATTTTATATATGTATGTATGTATATATGACTGTTATAGTGAAATTTGCATTCCCATGCCAAATCCCATTTAGTTTGGGGCCCATTTTGATGGAATGTTTCATACAACTACATAACGACAAGTAGCACACTCTTGTGCTCAGTTTGGCTCATGAACCAATGTTGATATGAGCTCTCCTAATTTATTTAATTAGCCTAGATTTAAGATTTTATTCTCTTACAACTATATATATATATATATATATATATATATGCACAAGATTTTGCCATTGATTGATAGTACATGTAGTAATTTTTTTTCTCAAAATGTGCACAAAATTAAATGAGGAATGGCATGGGTATATAAATTTGCCACTAGTTATTCCCTATACAAATTGCACCCTCCAAGACATCATATCATTATGATAATGTAAGACTCCAACATGACATGTCATACCATTATAAATTGCTAGCTAACATGACACAGGCCTACTAAAAGGTATTTACTTTATATATATATCCCATTTTGAGGGAATGTCTTGATACATGTACATATCAAAAAATGGCACAATATTGTGCAAAGTTGGCCTCCTTTCCCTAGCTTTTACCTATTCCCATACACACATCCCCATGCATTTATTTCCCACCTTATCCATACATATAACACATTCACATACATTCACACAAATTATACACTAATTATGTTGAGTCATGCACCTACCCCAATACATCCATTACCCATCTGAATCTATGCATTTCCACATCCCAAGTCATTTCCATGAACATGTCAACCTTACATATGCAGATTTGACCCTTGAAAGTTCAAAATTCAAATTCAAATTTGGTCTACGAGCCAATTATGAGCCAACTAAACACAAATTTGTGTGTTTGATGCTATGAGCTTTTTTTAGGCATTAATTTACATCCACCTCACATTCAAACATCCTCTCTCATCCTAAGGAGCAACTCATTTATGAACATTTAGCTAAATTCTCTCACATTCAAACATCCTCTCTCATCCTAAGAAGCAATTCATAGATGAAATTTAGATATGCACATTCACCCTAGAAGTGCCCAAAAAAACTAAATATGCACATTCATCCTAGAAGCATTTGCATGGTTGAACCTTGTTGTTTTCAATCCTTTACACAAGTTTTCTAGGGGTTAACCTTGGAGAACATGTCCTCTAGTGAAGAGATCCTCTAAAAGGATTTCTAAATCCCATTAATTTTTAGATCAGAGCAGAGAACAGAGTAGGCAAAGATAAATCAGGCAAGTCACATAACATAGGAACATGCCAAAGAGGACTACATCTACATGACAAAGGACAAATCCATAGATGTGGAAAAGACACAGAGGCATGGACTCAACCAAGGAAATATCATAGGTCCTGTACAGAACGTGAGGCATTACACTGATAGAGAGGCATTATTTCCCAAACCATTGACAGTCAAAATCTAAAATCTTCATTGGAATCATTCATTTTTCCATCCCAAAGCTAAGTAATAACAACTATTTAATCTATGTTAATTTATATGGAGTTGTACACATTTAATTAATTAGCAAGTTTGAGGTGTGTATGTTTTTGTTTTTGTGTGAGTGAGTCTTTTTCTTTGGGATCGGTGAATGCTTTTGATTAGAGCTATGAATTGGTGAGGTCACAACATAGGGGACATCATCCCTTGGCATGAACACCTACATTAACACTAGTGATTCAAACCCATGAGCTCATTGGCCCAATGGGGGCTTTAAGCCACGAGATTTTTAGCCCAGCAGGGGCCCTGCTAGGATGCAAGGCTGATGAACTCATTGACCTAGTGGAGCTCAAAGCCCATGAGATTGTTGTCCCAACGGGGATTTGAACCTTGGTGGCATGGATAACAACACCATGCTTTAACCATCACATTGTGCCATGAATGATACGAGTGAGTATTATTTTATTATTTGAGTTAGTCACCTAATATTGCTCCCATTTGCAAAACTGACTTAAATGAGGGAGAAACTGTCATTTAATTATTTGAACCATCAACTAATATTTTTCCCACTTGCAATATTGTTATTATTTGAATTGTCCCCTAATAATATAGTTGACAGTTGAACAATTAGAGTAAATTTTGGTTAATTTTTTTAACAAGCTCACAAACATATTGTCATCATCAAATTCACCCAAGCTGTTATATTTGTAAAGGGAAATTTGGATATATGTGTGTTTTTGTGTTTGTGTGTGGGAAAGAGACTAATTTTATTATTTGAATAGTCTCTTGATATTTCTCCCATTTGTAATGGGAGATAGTTAAATTTGGGGGCATAGACTGTTATTTTATTATTTTTGATCAGTAAATGACGGTCTAGGGGACCACTCCCTTTGTTTAAATAACTAAATAAAACAAAATAAAGTGCATCAAACACATAAACAAGAGTGCATCATAACTTGACTCTAGGACTAAAAATTCCTAACTATCTAGGACTGAACAACTATCCCATTTTATCATGGGATTGTAGAGTCGTAGAAAGCAAGCCATTTGACAATGGTCTACCCATTTTATCATGGGAGCACAAAATTATTAGAAGATTTGATGATTTTTCCTTTCTTCCCTGACTTGACAGGGGTCCAATCATTTGTAATATCCTTACATGGGTCTTCTATGCCTAATTTTTGGCTAATCTCTTCCAAGGGTGGCTTTTCACCACTGGAAACCATAATGGCTTTCTCTAATTCAATAGTAGAATTGGCTATCTTTACACCACTGGAAGCTAGAGTGGCCTTCTCTAAGTCTTCTAAAGCTTTAATACCATTGGGAACCTTGTTAGCCATCTTTGAAATGTTTGCAACAGTAGTCCCCTCAATTTCAGATTTATTGCTTGGAGAAGACATTTCCCTTTGGGACAATGTTGAGGCTTTGACAGTTGACTCTGACTTGTTGGGAAAATTAGATTTTGCTAGGGCATCGAAATCAACACCCACATGTGTCAAAGGAAAAATATGTTGATGTCAAAGATTTGCCCCTTTCCACTAGGTAGCCTACTTTTGAGAATCACCAAATTTTGTTGAAAAAGAAGACTCTGAACATTCCTTTGCTTTATGTCTTGTAGCATAACAATGTCTGCACCTAAAGAAATCCTTTCATAGTCTAACATTTGAGCCCAAAACTTGGAATCAATTTTGATTTTAACTTCAACATGAAGGGAATGAACAAGATCTATTTCCACAAGGATTTGTGCATATGTGAAGGAGCATAGAGTGAAGGAAGTATGACCTTCTGAAGATCCTGATCTTGAAATGTATTTCCCAATGGATTTATCAATGGAGAGTAAACAAGAAGAGCCCCAAAAATGTAGAGTAAGATTTGGAAGCCCCACCCAAATAGGGGCAACAGAGAAGGTTTCAGTAAAGAGGTTAAAATCTAGAAACCAAGACTTCATTCCCAAATATGGCTTATTCCAAATCCAAGGACCTTTTTGTAGTAGTTTTGCTCTGTCCTCAGGGAGTTCACATGTAACATAAAATAAACCTTTGGCATAAGGTCCAATGTAAAGTTCTCCCTCCAGTAAGGGTTTCTGGTGCTTTAATATCCATCCGTTCAAATTTGCAAGGCTTGGCCAAAAATTATGGAAATGACAAATTAGAGAATGAATTTTATAGAGTTCCTTCTCCTCTAAAGTGACCTCTCCAAGATCAACCATGGGAGAGTGTTCACTAAGGAACCACATTTGTGTTCTTCCCTACACAGTCGTGTGACCTGATTTGTCTAATCCGATGGCCTCCAAATTGGTGTTCCTACCCTTCTCGGTTGAGCCAAATCGTGAGTCTGTTAAAGAATTTTTAAAATATTTGGGCTTCAAATAATGCTCTGTGTGTTGTTCTTCAACTGTATCATATCCATTTGTTTAGGGTAAAATTGGATTTGTTGATCTTTTGTTCTTTAGATGTTAAAATCCTCTTTTCACCCTAACATTGAAGGATCTAGGGTCGATTGGAGAGCACTATCATACCCTAGGTCACTTGCAAATGATATTTCACCTTGATATGTCACCTTGTAGTGAAGCTCTCATGGAGGAAGATGCTCTTCATGCCATGAGGAGATTGATGCTCAAATATGCAAATATTAACACACAAAACATACAAGTTTGCTCTTGCAACACAATAGGAAGCCTTCAATCACCTTGAGAATGCCTAAAGTTCACAATGACCATCTAGTTTACAAATGAATACCTACACATGGTTATATATGCACCTACAAGCACTCCCACCAAGATATTTGAAATTCAAACTTACCGTGTTGGCAAAGGGACCTAATAACAGTCACTAACGGACACCCAGAAATTGGGGCTGCCCCTGTTAGGGTTAGACGGCAGAAGATATCAATTAAATGCAAATAAAGATTAAATAGAGGAATGAAAATACATAGAAATAATAACAACGAGAGACAAGTTTTAACGTGGTTCACCCAAACTCGGGCTACATCCACCAATAGAGAGTCAAATATTATTATCCAGTAAATCAAACCGATTACAATCAGCAATCCCTGCAACTCAATACCATTGCAAATGCTACAATACAATATCCACCAAAACCCAAACCCTTAGCTGCTTTTTATCAAGCCTTATGTCAGTTATAAAAATAGGGTTTTTTATGTCAAGTCATGAAAAAAAATCAGGGGTTGTGCCCCCAAACCCGGACGAGGATACATGGCTAGTGTACAGTACTTTCCTGATCAGTCGTCACCTACCAACAACCCCAAAATAGGGTAGGACTAGGGCGCGGGCGCCCAAGTCCTCCCCCCTATTTTAGGCAGGGTATAGCTCAAGGGGTCCACCTAGGTCCTATTTGCTATGGGACTTAGGCCTCATTCCATCGGGGTGCTAAAATATGAACTAAAATGTCCTAAATGCACTCTAAAGACCCGGGAGCTAAACCTTATGAGGGAAAAGCACCCAAGGGGACATTTTCCAACATTACATTTAGCCCCACTTTAATGTATGTATAAATGCAAGGCCAATACATGCATTCAAGTAAGGTCACAAACATAGAAAACACACCAAGCACGGAGAAGACACGCCAATCACATAGAAAACAATAACAGGCACGCAAAACACGGAGAAGATAGTTACAGTCACATAGAACACAGAGCAGACAATTAATGCATAAAAGACACATTAAGGCATGGAAGATAGAAATGATATCTTTTCTTTTCCTTTTCTTATATATATGAAATGCAAATGCAAGTACTCGAAAGTAAACAAACCTCCCATAATACCGGATGCACTACATTAAGGCGTAGGTCTCAGTATATATGGGGCAACACACATGCAAGACACGTAAAACCTCCCAAAATGCACGAAGCACTACTCAAAGGCACTGGTCTCTACATATGGGGCAACAAACACGCCAAACAAAACAAGCACGCTAAAATACACACACTTGAAGAAATGGAGAAAACACAGCAGACAAGCGATGGTGTGTTCCTTATTTCTAGGCTCATCACCATCTCCGGCACACACCGATGATTGGGCTTCGTCACAACAATCACCAAAGACACGCTTAAGGGTTGAGTTAGTCATAGAACCACTCCCTGCCTCCACAGAGGACTTTTGAAAATGACAGGATGATGCAATCTGCTCTGAGAAATACACCATCCTCGCCTCCACAAAGGGCTTAAGAAAAAGGATATGCTCAATAGCCCACCTCTGTAGAGGGCTTACATGATTGATTGATTGATTGATTACAAACAAACTCAGGATGCATGATGCACTACTCTAGGGCGCAGGTCTTTGCATCTGAGGTCAAACACATTGCTAACATCTATAATAGACAACTTACCTTATATGCCCCCACCTTAAGGTGGTTGATATCAATTATCAATATCAAGCACGTTAAGGTATGAAGAAAACACACAAGGGAATACCAACTTTCGCAAAGCCCATGCCCCTTGGGGGTGACATGTACTTTACGATCACCAAATGTTCCCACAAACACATCCCTACAAGAAACATGTTAGTGTCTACAATGTCATGATAAACAACAACATCAATGCATATGATTAACCACACAAAGAGCCAAGGTTATACAACGAATTTGGAGTTCGAGGATAACTAGGGGCTATATCATGAAGCTCTCCAAATCGAGTACCGCCAAGGCTAGATTCAAAGGCAAACAAAGGTGCACAGAGTAGAAGTATTGTTAAGGTTTGTAAATGCGACAGAAACATCATGAAATTCACTATGCGGAAAGCATGAGTGCTTCCACTAGCCAAGCGTCAGATAAAATATACAACCCCATCATCATATTAGGAACTATAGTCCATTTTTTATTGCTCTCGAAAGGGACACTAGGTCTGCATCAGTATAAATGTTTGTCGTCATCTGCCCGCTAGGTGGAAACACTAGAGGAAGGGAAACAATAAATAAGAGAGGAGAAAACAAGTGTCTTAGGGACAGTCATGTAGGAGGGTACCCCCAAGTCACCAACCGCGACGCTATGTCCGTAAGACACAACACACAACAATAAAATTAGAGAGAGAGGCAATATAGAAGAATGATGATACAAATAGAAGAATGTCACAACAGAGGCGGTCTCCTGGTATCTTGAACCTTACAAGAGAATCCAAGGTCATCCCAAGAGGCCTAAACAACACATAACACATCACGGGGGAAGCACATCACGAGAAAGATAAAGGGTTAGAGATACTTACCTGTAGGGCCCCTTGTTGGGCTAGAAATTCTCTATAAGCAAATCATCGTCCCTTTCCCTAATGATGGAGGATAGTGGGACATACGGTACCATATCCAAATTCATATGTTGTTCATCATTAGGATTGTTTTTATTTGGTTGAATGTTGGGATTAATGTTTTCTTGTTGAGAGGCAAGGTTTATAGCGTATTCTTGTCTTCGTTTTCTTCATTCTCTTACTTTTCTATTTCGTTTTGTTTTACCACTTATCTTTTGTAAGATAGGGCTATCCTATTTCTTGTGCAAATTAGAAGATGAAGCGTCGGGATCAAATCTCATTTGTCATGGTGGAACACTTGGTTGTTAACAACGATCTCCCGATCCTTGTAAGGATTTTGGGGGAGGAACCTTAACATAGGAACCTTGTCCTTTTGGTCTAAAGTTCTCTTCACATGCGGGTTGTTTATGTTTTGTCATTTCTTGTGTAGGAGGACTAGGTACTAGATGTAATAGTTTTGCCTTGTAATTTCTATAGCTCAAAAATGTAAAGTCTGTTCGTAGCTCTAATTTGTCGCTAGTATTTTTGTTGCAAAAGTAATCCAATGTGAAGTGTTGTTGTGTAATTGAAGGTTTGTATGTATTTCGATGAATGGCATGCACTTGTCTGTTCAAAAGAAATTTAACACATTTATAAATAGTTGAAGGGACCACTTTCATAACTTTTAACCAAGAGATTCCAAGTTTTATGTCAAAGGTATCAGAATCGGGAGTAATATCAAACCATTGCTCAACATGCTTCTCAAATACAGTTACTATCAATGATATCTTACCCAGTGGTTTCCTTAAAGCTCCCATATGTGTCTTAATCACCAAGCTCGAAGGGTTATAAGGACCTTGTATTAATTGATTCGAAAAGAGGAATTTTTCAGTGAAAAAATTAGTCATGCAATTAGAATCAATCAGAGTTCCCTCCACATTATTTCCCATTATTTGAACGGTGATGTAAAGAGGTCCTTTGGAATCACCGATTGTTCTATCATGAGGAGTGAAGATAATTTCGGGTTCAGGAGCCTTTCTTTTCATGTAAGGTCTAGGAGGGAACCTATTGTTTATATTATGATTAGAGGCCATGTTTTAATGCTCAAACCAATGCCAAATCATATTTTGAAATATTTTCAAAATTGGTGCAAAAGATAAGAGCAAAAATAGCCTAAAATGCTTGACTTTTTGATACTTTTCAAATGCAAATGAATGAACCAAAGGGTGCTGTAAGGATTATGATCAAGGACAGAAAGTTATATATCTGATATCAGTCCAAAATAGTAATCTAATCACTCTCCACACACTCTTGATGTAAATCCAAGATAATGCTAAGTCAAAATATAGTGAAAATATGTCAAAATGAGCACATTTTTCACCAAAATTCAATGCAAAAGAGCATAACAAAGGGTGTTGTGACAAAAATGTTGATGGATAGCAAATAATATTAGTAATAAGAGCCACTTGTTTCCAAAATACCCAAAACAACATGACTTTAGTGCAATTTAAGGTAAAACCCTAGTGAAAATATAGCAAAATATGCAATTTTTCACGGTTTTTCAACTCCAAGACCTAGAAAAAGGGGTGTTGTAAGGAATTTTAGGAGGTACAATGAATAATATCAATAATATCAGTCATCTCAATCCATAAAATTGATCACAACATGCTTGGAGTGCAAACTAGGTCAAACCCTAGGGCAAAAATAGCCGAAATGTGTAGTTTTTCACCAAATTTTCACTACAAGAGCCCGTTAAAAGAGTGTTGTGAAGATTTTTATGAGGGGTAGAAAATTATAACCCTAATAATAGAAAAATAATGCCAAAATATCCTTCACAACATGCCTACGGTGCAAGTTTGGGGAGTCGATAAGGTCGATTTTAGTGAAAATTGTTGTTTTTGAAGCCCTAGGTTTGAGATCTTGAGACCAAATACTATGCGAATGGTTTGAAGTCTAATTTTTAATAGAAATTACATACTCTCATATCTGAAAAATTATTTTCACGCTTAACATGTAAAATGCTCATGCAAATTTAATAAAAATGCACCAAAATTGCTAGTTTTTTTATTAAAAATTTCTATGCAAAATTGCAAATAATTTAAATATAAATGCAAATTCACACCAAAATGCAAGACTACAGCCAAATGAAAATTTGAATGGGCCTCTAAAATCAGTAGAAAAATCTGATAAAAAGATTTTGCCTACAAACCCTAGATTTTGGAATTACTAGGTTATATAAAATTGACAAAATTTCCACAAAACCCTAGCAATTAAA
This sequence comes from Cunninghamia lanceolata, assembly GCA_027924645.1. Taxonomy (NCBI): domain Eukaryota; kingdom Viridiplantae; phylum Streptophyta; class Pinopsida; order Cupressales; family Cupressaceae; genus Cunninghamia; species Cunninghamia lanceolata. The sequence continues at coordinate 5,337,179 of BSBN01000908.1, read as the reverse complement.
TGATGAAAATGCAATGTAAATTTCTAATTTTTTAGATTTTTCTGTATTTTATATCAGATATGATGCAAAAATCATGAATTAGGGAAATTTGAGAAAAATTGATGCAATTTAGTAAGCCAAACAATGCAATTTTTTTGTATTTTTCTAATTTTTAAAATTTTTTGAATTTTTTTCAATGCAATAAAATGAATGACCAAATGAATGAATGAAATCACACCAAATCTGAAGATAGACACTCAAAAAGTTGCAATTTAAGTCCAAAAATGTTGGGTTCACCAAAATGTATAGGGTAAAATTGGATTTTATGATCTTTTGTTCTTTAGATGTTAAAATCCTCTTTTCACCCTAACATTGAAGGATCTAGGGTCGAGTGGCGAGCACTATCATACCCTAGGTCATTTGCAAATGAGGGGAAGCTTGAATTAGGGAATTTAATTATTAATTTTCCTTCTCTTATGCCCAATTAACCATAAAAACCCTAATTATGCAAATATGACAACAAATTGACGAAAGACGAAAAAGCTCTTACAGACGGGAGTAAAATGACAAATCACAAAATACCTATTTTTTGGGTTCCAAGGCGGAATAGTCAGGGACTAAGATGCGAGCGCCCAAGTCCAAGGTACTTGCTTTCTCAAGGAATCTGGACCTCCTTCCAACACTGATCAGCCCTGTAACTTCTATTTTCTGGAACCTGTCTGTGGAGGACACTTTTGTGGGCGCCCTAGTCCTAGAAGTGCACCTTTGTCCAACTTCTCTTCAGATCTTGAATCCTTGATGCCTGCCACTCCTTCCTGCAACTTAATTTTTCACAAATGCAACACCTATAACCTACAATCACAAGACTTGGTTTGGGGGTTGTGGTGTTTAGAGGCTTGCCTCGGTCAAGTCCCGGGGACACTTAAGTCTTTGAACACCGTTGTCAAACAAAGAGTGTGTACCCTCGTGAGGTAGAGGCAAAAACTAAAGGAATCAATGATAAAAACACAATGATATGCCACCTTGTAGTGAAGCTCTCATGGAGTAAGATGTTCTTCATGCCATGAGGAGATTGCTGCTCAACTCTGCAAATATCAATAGACAAAACATACAAGTCTGCTCTTGCAACACAATAGGAAGCCTTCAATCACCTTGAGAATGCCTAAAGTTCACAATGATCATCTAGTTTACAAATGAATGCCTACACATGCTTATATATGCACCTACAAGCACTCCCGCCAAGATATTTGAAATTCAAACTTACCGTGTCGGTAAAGGGACCTAATAACAGTCACTAACCAACACCCAAAAATTGGGGCTGCCCCAAAATAAGGCAGGACTAGGGCGCGGGCGCTCAAGTCCTTCTCAACTATTTTAGGTAGGGTACAGCTCAAGGGGTCCACCTAGATCCTATTTGCCATGGGACTTAGGCCTCATTCCATCAGGATGCTAAAATATGAACTAAAATGTCCTAAATGCACTCTAAGGACCTGAGAGCTAAACCTTATGAGGGAAAAGCCCCCAAGGGGACATTTTCTGACGTTACACCATCGTTTCCAAAAAGAAGCAAGCTACCGTCACTATGATGGATTTCCTACGTGGATGACCAAAGGGGGTGGCTTAAGGTTTCGATAGTGTAGTTAGGGTAAAAATTGTGAATTAGGGGAAATGTATAAACAATGATAAAACCCTAACAATGCACAATAGAGAACAAGACAACATGAAAATCAAAACAATAAACACAAATGCAAACTGAAATCTCCATGCTAATCTTGATTGACCTCTATTGCTCTTCTCCACCTCACATGAGAATGCAAGATTTTGAAGGTTTGATTGTTGGAGGAATGTTGGGTGCTTACTTCTGCAGCATAACAATGAAGATGAAGATGGAGGATGGAAGATGATCGACGAAGGATGAAAGATTGTGGAGGTAATTCAACAGAGTAAGGACACTTGAAATCTCATCGATGCAAATGGCTTGTGAGGGGGTTCATTTATAGGCAAGGGTTGGTTAGGGTTTCCATCCTCTACAAGATAAGAGGGAATGATGAGGTGTAAAATCAGATAAACTTTCCCAATTTATTTGATTTATTGAGATAAGAAAGGGGGCTTTTTCCCTTAAATGAGGGCTTGTGACATGTAGGAGAAATCTAATTTAAATAATGCTTTATTTAAATTAGTTGTGTATTATCTAATAAAGGATAGGGATGATGTGGAAAAATAATTAAATAATATAAAAATCATTATTTAATTATAGATGAAGATGGGAAAGGATAATTAAATAAATAAAAATTTATTTAATTATAGGAAAAAATGGATAAATGACTAATTAAACAATTAAAAATAATTATTTAATTAGGGAGGATAAATGGACATGAATAATTAAATAAATACAAATTTATTTAATTATATAGAAGAAGGGATTATGGGATAGAAAGGGGAAATTAGTCAAATAAATAAAATTTATTTAACTAATTAGGTGATGACATGGGTACCTAGGGAAAAACATGCTACAAAATGTCTAGATGATGTAATGTTGTGACAAGGTGTTGCAAGAGATGGACATTTTTGGGTGTCTACATTTTGCCCCTCTTTGAGATGATGTTCGAGATGATGAAATTTGTGTCAAGTAACATCATTTCAAAGAATCTAAGGTATGGATAGAGTAAAAAGATGATGATGGAAAGATAGGATGAGGATGCCCCCTCGAAAGGATAGGTGGGTTGGACAAACACGGGTAGGATCTCGAAACGGTATGGATTGGTCAAGGAAGAAAGATAAGGAAATTGATAGAAGAAATGAATGATTCGTTATGTTGCAATGAAAGTGAGCAACCATGATGTTTGATATAGCACTAGACATCATGCACTAGGGTATGAGGACCAAGGTGATGATGTGTCTCATGCCCCAACGTAATACAACCTTGTCTAGATGTATGAGGAAGAAAACTTAGAGCATTAAAGTACTAATGCACAAAAGGTATGATGTGACCTTAGATGCAAAGGATAATGAAAAAAGCTATTCCAACATACACAAGATATGAATATTAGCTAGAATGATACTGATGTGATACAAATGCAAGATAAAAAGATAACACACACAAGCAAGCAAGCACGCATGCACAAATGATTCAAAAACAAACAAGGTATTGTCGTTGTCAAGCTATAAACCAATGATTAATTATTGATTGATGATGATAGTGTTGTCGTTGTGGGGAATGATATATCCTTTGATAAACACAAGGACACGAGAATGATGTATCCCATTGATGATAATGATGATGATGATTGATTGATGTGGTTCACACAAGGCTAGGATCAAGACCGTTGATGTGATTGGATAATTTGACAAGCTTGATTGACTTGATTGGTATGGATTAAGGATGACTTGCATTTGGATTTATTGCTTAGATTGATTTGATAATGATGATTTGATTTGATTTAAAAGATGAGAAGAGTGATAAAAGAAGGTGAGATAGATGAGGATGATAGGAAGATGGAAGAAGTATTATCGCCTGTGCCTGAGTCTAGGTACTTCCTTTGTATTCTAGACTACCTACATACCATGTATCCATGGGATCAAGGCACTTAATGATAGAGATGATATGTAGTTCTTGCAATGTTTGATGATGATGATGGGATGAGTGATGAGTGGATTGATGTGATTTGATGCAGTGATGATTGATGGATTGATTTTATTGCTTAGATTTTTGGAATGTTGTAATTTTTTTGGATTTTGTTTTGGATATTTGGATTTTTCTTTTTTTTTTTTGGATTTTATTTTGGATATTTTGATTTTTTTTTTGTTGTATTTTTGGGAATATTTTAATTTTTTTGGATTTTGTTATGTTTTGATTTTTTTGGATTTTGTTAAATTTTGATTTTTTTTGTGTTTTTTGATATGTTTTGATTTTTTTGGATTTTGATATGTTTTGTTTTTTTTGGATTTTGGTATGTTCTGATTTTTTTGTGTTTTTAGATATGTTTTGATTTTTTTTGTGTTTTTGACATGTTTTAATTTTTTGGATTTTGATATGTTTTGATTTTTTGGATCTTGATATGTTTTGATTGTTTTGTGTTTTTTGAAAGTTTTGGGATGTCAATGAATTTGCAATTTGTGCAGCCTTTTGTGCTAGACACCAATGACAAGGGAAAACCAAGTCTAGGTGCAAAGAGGTAGGTAGGATGGATGGATAAAAGGATGGGTGATAGTAGATGGGATGGAAGGCTCATGATAGATGGATGGATAAGAGGATAGACCATGGAACGGAAAGCTCATGATAAATGGATAGATACAAGGATAAGCTATAGTGAATGGATGTAAGCCTCATAATGGAGCTAGGATGTGATCTCCAAAGACTATGTCGCATAGGAATAACATGTTCCATTCTTGGTGTAATACTTAGGATTTTTCATGACAAGGTCTATGATGAAATAGGATGATAAGATGGATGAATGGAAAGGATGGAAGTATATCAAGAGATACCCAAAGCATGTTTCAACATTTTGCCCCTATGTTTTCATCAAGATCCAAAAGGAGGAAGGGAGGATGGATGAACTCAATAGGATAGGTATATGGGTGTAATGGATCAAGATGGTAGGATAGGATATGGCAAGATAGGACATGATAGGATGGAAAAATGGGTAATGACAAGAGGGTAATGATAGGATTTGGTTTGAAAAGGATGAGTTATATCAAGATATATGCAAAACATTTGTCAACATTGTTGCCCCCATATCTTTATCAAGATCAAAGAGGAATGGTGGATGGATGGACTCAATATGATAGGTATACGTAGGTGGGTGTAATGGATAAGGATGATAGGATAGGATATGATAGGATGGAAAATGATAGGTTGGATGAGATAACGTGCCCTCAAGTGTGAGTGAAATAGAAGATCAACCTACACATGACACCTGTTTGCCAGGTTTTCATCATGGTACTTATCCAAGGCACTTGTTTGCCAAGTTTTCACCATTAGACGAAGGGATTTCTCTTTACTTTTTAATTTTTATTTTTTTAAATATTTGGATGGGAGAAGGTGGATATGGATCGGAGAGACTCAAGTGTCTAGTTCCATGAAAGTGATAGCCCCATTAGATGGATGTCGTCGCATGGACCATGTCAAGTGTGCTCATAGATGTTGGTAGGGGATTGCATGAAAGATGGATTAGGTAGATGGTGGATTATGATATGGATTATGGATGGAAGGATAGTGGATTATGATGTAAATTATGTAGGGAAGATAGTGGATTATGGATTAAAGGATAGTGGATTATGATGTGGATCATGGAAGGTTTTATGCAAAAGGATGGATGAAAGGCTTATGCAAAAGCATGGACCATAGAGATATGATGGGTGAGATATGTAGGGTAATGGTTTAATGATGGTGTGATGGAGGTGTGAAAAGGAATCATGACCAATAGTTGCACATGTCATGTTAAACATGGAAGCTTTTGATTGAATGGTGGTGTAGGAAGCAATGGGGATGTTTGCTTAGTGGATGGGTGATGTAAGCATTTGGGGACCCACATAGACTTATTATTTTTTGTATGACTTTTGCTTTTCATGTGGGATGGAGGAATTTGAGAATTTTGAATGGAATGGATGGAAGAGGATGGTTGGGATTTTTGGTGGATGCCTCTTTTGATGTGATTGGTTTTTGCTTAAGAACCCAAACCTTTTTAGTTTTGACCTTTTCTTTTGGAGGTATGGGCTTGCGTAGCTTTTTGGATGAATTTTGCTTTAACTTTTTGGATTGATATCCTAAGGCGCTAGGACCCTTAGAATTTTTAGCTTTATATGTAGAGGCATCGAAATATATTTTTTTAAATCCCATAAGTTTGGTGGAAGTGGGCTTGGTGGAAGCTCCTTGTTTAGAGAATGTGTGCCTTCGTTGGTCATGATTAGGAATGTAAGGAAATTTATGATAAGTGGATAATTAGGTATTGGTAGAAATGGTGGCAAAGTGGATGGAGAGATATTAGGAGTTGGAAGAAGAGGAGGTAAATTAGATGGTCGAAGGTGTACGGTCACATGTTTTTGACATTTGTAAGATGATGGAGGTGGAATGACAACATATGTTTTGGATGTATGATGGGATTTGTAATAGGAAATGGTGGACTTAGGAGGTATGGAGGAATTACCAACATCTTTAGATTGTTTACCTTGGGGTGTGTATCCAAGACCATATGAGCATGGAGAAGGGACTTTGACATGTATGGGCTCCAAAATTTCTTTTTCAAGAAGGCCTAAGCCTTTACCTTGGTAGTTCATCTTTTGGAGTATGCGATGGACAATAGGACTAGATGTAGTTTGGGAACTAGACTTGAGTTCATTATTGGATGGAGAAGGTGAAATGGTAGACAATGTTTGTTGTGTTCGTAGAGAGGAACATGCATGAATGAAAGTGGAAAGACCAATAGGATGTGATGGCTTTAAAATATGGTTGATAATGGTTGTGGAAGGATCATTAGGATTTTGATTATTGTTATGCTCACTAAGATCCAAGATATTGATTTGATCTTCTATGTATGCTTGGGAGTCATGTGTCTCATCTAGGGAAACTGATATTTGTAGATTATGGATGAGGCTAGATGGAGGATGGATAGGAGCAATTTGGATATATTGCTCATGGATGGGTATGGGATTATGGCTAAGATCAAGGTGCTCATGGATAGATTCTTTATAGGTAATATCATCTTGATCATGGACAAGATAAATGTTATGGATGGGTTGCATGTAAAGGATTTGATCATGATCAGGACTAGGGCTTAACATTTTCACATGCTTAGAATCATGTTCTTGACATAACTCTTGTGGTTTCATGGGAGTGAAAGTGGGAGACTCTTGGATAAGTTTGATGGGTTCTTGACATTCATCAATAAGAGAATATGATGGACTTTGACTTGGGCTCATGATAGGAGACTCTTCAATGGGCTCAATGGGTTGTGGACTACATGACGGGCTTGAAGGGCTAGGCATGTTAATGGAGGGCTCTTTTATAGGCTCAAGGACATGACTTTGATGACATGGTTGATTCCTTGCTAGTAGCCAATGGATCACATACTTTGCAAGAGTATAGGTAGATGGATAATATAGTAGATGAAAAATAAGGGTGGATGGTGTTGGAGGCTTAGAAGTGGGAATAGGATTGGAGGGAGGGATAATGTGATTAAATGGATTGGGATTAGGATTGAATGGAGGGATAGTAGGCCCAAATGGATTGAGCTTTGGATTGGATGGAAGGATAGTAGGACTAGATAGATTAGGACTTGGGCTAGAGTTGGGGTAACTTGATGATGAAGGTAATGAAGGACTTGATGAATTAGAAGGTTGGTGGATTGATGGACTATGAGCAAGATCACATGGTGGTGTTAGGATAGGACTAGTTGACTCATGTGTTGGCATGTGATTGGATGGTAAAGGTGACTCATAGGATGCATTGGCTAGGTTGGTATCTCCCTTGTCAAAGGATATTGGGTCTTGTAGCATAGGTGGACTTAAGTCTATTAGGTCTTGCTACAAAAGTGCACTTGGGCTTGCTTTATTTATGTACAAAGGGCCACTTGAACTTGCATGTGGGTCTTGTGAGGACACTGGGTTGCCTTGTGAATGGGTTGGGTGATGTGTTGGAAGGTTGGAATGAGGAAGTGGATGATCTTGAGGTGGATATTGATAGGTTGATATGGCGTTGACATGATAGGTGGATGAATTAGGTTAGTATGAAGTTGAGAGTGATGACACATATGATTGTGGTTGAATGTGTTGGAAGTTGTGATGGTGTTGTGGTGGAGGGATTGCATAGGATAATGGTTGTTAAGATATAGATTGATATGGATAATGATTGAGATTAGAAGAGGTGTGATAGGTTGATGAAGGATTGATGTGACATGTGGATGGATTTGGTTGATATGATGATATAGGTGACACATAAGATTGATGTAGAAGTTGTTGATGTGGTGATTGGATTTGATGTTGTGCTTGTTGGATTCAACAAGTAGCCATGAGGTGTTGGGCTTGTGCTATGAGTTATCGCATTTGAGGTGATTGGCTTGTTTGAAGTTGAGGTTGTTGGATGAAGGCTTGTAGTCATTGAATGATTCGTTGGTCTAGGGGTTGTGTTTCTCGGTAAAGTGCTTGGAGGAAGTCTTGAAATTGGGGTACTATGTTTTCTAATGTTGTCATGGAGTCACTTTTGGCAAATGTTTGATTAGGATTACGATGATGATATAGAATGATTAGTATGTGATTGCTTGAATGACTAGGATGAATTGGTTTGGAAAGATTCGATGATTTGGTTTGGAAAGATTGGATGATGTGGCAAATTGTTTATTGGTGGTGTTTTAACAAGAGAACACACAACAAATGACATAGGCACACAAGACAATCACAAAAATGTACAACTTAGGTTGGAAAATATAATATTTGTTGGATTCCCACTTCAGATAAATCTAAGCCGCAATTATTCAGAGTAAATAGCTTAGAAGTTTGGTGGCACTGGCTCCCCCTTACACGACACGCACTTCTCAAGCACACCAAACTTTGAATTCCCAAAGACCCAAAGATCTCAAGGAATTTTCTATCTCAACTTTGAACTGTGAGAACGTGGGACGACTTCAGAGGTTTGACCTCCTACACCAACAAATAGAAAGATTTTGGCCACTAAATAAAGGTTTCTGGTGAATATTCGAGGGAGTGGCACGTTACGTGTGTCTAGCAAGCTACTTAAAGCTTTAACTAGCTCTACTAAGAGTCTCAAATACTTTAGGTACACCTCCTTTCGAACTAGCACTGTATGGTAAGTGCTAATACTAGTTTGGACTTGGCTTTCACCTTATCCTATTTTGTATAGCGGACCATATGAAAATACCACTCGGGGTTGCAAATGAGTTCTCCTTACGGATGTGTGTCAAGAGCAAGCCCACTCTAAAGATAGTAACAAGTTCTCTTGCACCCAAGATCCATTTGATAGGCAAGGGGAGAGGATACTTTTGTTATTAACTTAGGGTTACAAACATGCACAACAAGCAACCCAAAAAGATAAAATAGACACAGTGCAAACAAGGTTCTTTTTAAGCACCAAGCCCAAATGTTCCTAGATTAGGGATAAATGATAAGTCTTTGACCGATTGAACTTGCAAACAAATTTGTCGGTAGTTTTAGATCCACCTTTCTTCGATAGACGATAAGATGCTGCAACAACAAATGTAAGATGCCAAAAAAACAATGAAAATGACCTGATACAATTGAATAGATTGCATAAACAAAAAATTTAGGAAATTTCATGCACTTTAAAAAAAAAATCATCGCAATTGGATCAATTTTGTTCAAGATATGTTTGTTTGAAGTTTAAAAAGAAGCTGAACTTTGACTATGAAAAAAGCTTATAAAATGACATATTCACCTGATAAAAGTTACATCATTGTGAAGTTCATCAAATTAACTTTTTGACAAGTCCTCATTTACATGATTTGGATACCGTATGGCCAAGTTATGATAAAAAGAAAGAAAAATTGCCTCCTTATAGCATGTAGGAGGCACAAGGTCAGTTGGCTGTTTGCACTTGACCACTAACAGTTTGTTGAAAGTGGTCACATGAGTTATTAGGCACTGGTAGTTAAGGATAAGGGTTAGATTGGTTATTTGGTGGGAGCGGCGCTCCCTGGTCACCAATATGACCAGGGGTGGTGACAATGCAAAAATAAAGACAAGAAGCCGCTAGCCTTACACCCCCCTTTTTTTGCTAGTCAAATATTAGGTTTCGAAGGAATGTCGACAGTCTATGGCGACAGTAGGGTTTAACACATGCAGGAAGCTATGGGTGTTTTGACCACTTGAGACCGCTTTACACAAACTAGTTACGATATGATCATTGCTAAACAAAAACTACATAAAGAATGCCCACAGTTAACTATTTTAAGGGCTCTATAGAAATCTTAAAGGGAGCTAAGCTTCCACGGTTACTAAAAGGACCATCAATGTCTAAGCAAAAGATGGTCACGGATAAAGGGGAGGTAGTCGACACTGTGGTAAATGGCTACAGAGGGGACTTTCGACTGTGACGAGGAGGGTTTAAACTGTAGGTTAGAGGATTGCGATGGTAGGCTAACAGGGGTAAGCCAAAAGCGAAAATGTTGAATGGATTGGTGGCAGATCAGTGGTAAGAATGAAGAATGGTGGTTGTCAGGGGTTTTTAGTGGTAGCGACGAGTTTGTTGGAGGTGGCAACGCAGTCGTTTAAAGGCGTGGTGATAGGGAAAGTCACCACCAAAAGTGGTGACTAAAAGATCAAGCAGTGGTAGGGTGGATAGTTAGCAGAGCAGATGATCACAGGGTTGAGCAGCGACAGTAATGTGATGGGTGATGGTCAGGATTCTTAATGGTGGCGATGAGGCAATTTTAGGGCGGCAAGAGGAATAAGGGTATAAGGGGCAGTGATGGGATTGGTCAACTCCTACAAGGTTTTTGAGATCTCAGTGAATTGACTGTGAAGGGAACGAAGTCAAAGTTGCAACAAACTTTGACCTGCTATCATAAAATTAGACCTACATCCAAAACATACATTAAACCTGCTATCGAACACATGAAGACATTAATTTTGAAATACTTTCATCTGCAACCTAGATCGAAAGAAAAAACTAGAGATTTCAATAGAGCCCCCTGTTATGGGAAATTATGAACAACAGTTTTCAACAACTAAACTATCCAATAACTCAATGAAATTGATGCAAATGTGATAAAACAAAGATATTACCTTTGTAGACTGATTCACCTCGTAACTTCCATTGTTGCCTATCTCGTATTGATATTATGAATGAGTTAAGCTCTCAGAAGTGTGTACTTCCTTGTTGTTGAAGATTACAATAGGAGAATGGTTGTAGGATGGATTATGCAATGAAGATGAAGCTACAATGCAACTCTAGGATGATTGATAATGGATATATATGGAGACATGATTGGATGATTGTGATGATAATGAGATTATTCTAATGCAATGAATGGGTTTTGCCAAAGGCCCGCTGGTAGGATTCCTACAGAGTAAGATTATTAAAGCTTGAGATATGAAATTGAGTGTGAGAACCTTGCTTTTATAAGCTTAAGAGAGGCCAAGTCCAAGTGTCAATAGATCCATGACTGGAGGAATTACCTGTGAGGTGTATGGTTGAGATGGAGTTGAGGGAGATAAACATGGGAAATGTTCCTACTACATTTACAAGGTAGAGGAATAAGTGGATCCATGAGCCACATGTCAATGTGCTCACAAATGACCTGTGAGTTAAAGGTGGAAGTCTTTGAGGAGATTGTGGAAGAAAAACTCTTGATCTGATGGCATGTGAGAGATGAACTAGAGTTAGAAAGACAAGTGTCTTTGAGCATAAAGGTGATTGAGAGATAATAGGACATGTGTGGGTGAGGATAATTAGCTAATTAATTATTAAAATATTTAATTATGTGTGCAACATGGTGAGGTGGAAGAATGACATGGATTAGGTGACATGGATTTTGGACATTTATTTAGACTTTGGAAGAAATAATTAAATAATTTAGATTATTTAATTTAGATAAGACTATAGAAGAATTAGGAAATTTAATTAAATAACTTGATTTTATTTAATTATTAGAGGGATGTGAACCATTTAAATAAATTCGGATTATTTATTTAATTGATAGAAGTAGGAATAAAATAAATATTAAAATATTTTTTTAATTCGACTCGAGCCATTTTTAGGTGTATACATTTTGCCTCTCTTTGATGCAATGTGTTTTATCACGTTGTTTCAAAGAATTAAAAAAAATTCTAACTCTAATGCATGCCCCAGTTTGCCTTGGTATAAGTTTAGTGACGATAGGATGCCCCCTCGGGAGATTGGTCGGGATTAACTTTTGCAAAAGGATGACGAACGATCTCACAATGAACAAGAATGATAAACAATGGCTAAGAAAATGGAGGATGCAATATAAGAGATGGATGAAAGAGTTGAATGACATGCTACGTAGGGTAAAATGATAACACACACAAGCAACCAATCAAGTATGCACAAATGATACAAGAACAAACGAGGTATTGCCCCTGTCAAGCTGTAAACGAATAATTAATTGATAATGATTGATGACAATAGTGTTGTCATTGTGGGGAACGATGTATCCCTAGATCAACACAAAGATGCAGGAAAGACATATCCCATTGATAATGATGATTGATTGATTTGGTTTATGACAAGATTAGGATCAAGGCCATTGATTGTGATTGGATAATTTGACAAGATTGATTTACTCGATTGGTATGGATTTAAGGTTGACTTGCATTTGGATCATTGCTTGATTTGATTGAATTGACTTGATGATCAGATGAATGATTGGATTGATGATTGGTGATGCCCCAGTCACACAAGAGCGAGGGTGACAAGGAAAGATAATGGTAAGTTAATGAATAAGATGAATGATGATGATGATGATGATGCCCCCTCGAGAGGACAATTGGTGTGATCTCAAAATGAAAAGAGAGAAAAGGGTGAGTAGACAAAGAGATGTAGATAAAGAAAGGACTTGGATCTCAAGCCACTTGGAAAATGATATGTATGAAATGCTTATAAATGAAATGAAATGCAATATGATATGTATGGATGTAGATTCTTGTCATCTTCTTATACAAGTTTTTGAAGTACTTTGTTTCATCATTGAGCTTTTAAAATGTTGTAAGAAAATGCAAGCATCTAGGTATAATTAAACCATGATGACCTGAGTATTACTTACATGGATTTTGATTTAGCAAGTTAATACAAGCATCTAAGTATAATTGAACCAAGATGACCTGAGAATTGCTTGCATGTATCAACAGATAAGGATTGCACTTTTTCATGCTTAGACTCATAACGTCCTCGATGATCTTTTACTGTTCATGTCATTAGACAAGCTGTCACATTACTAAGGGTAAACCCACAAACAACAAACAAATAAAATAATTATGTCCCCATCATAGCTCCTCTATTTTTTTACATCCTTGAGTAGCATAAAAAGACATAATAACAAAAATCATGATATAAGACTTTAAACAACCATTAAAAACCTTCTTGCCATAGATATATTTTTCTTGCAATAACTAATAGAGTTGTGTTTGATAGTTTTTGGTAGGTTGCTGTTGTCAGGTTTAGTTTGATGTCTCTTTGTCTAGATGATGTTTAAAGCTTGCATGTTGTGTTGCTTGCCGTCTAGTGAATAAAACCATGATCTAATTTGTTATCCTCTAAGTTGTAGCATTTAAAAATCCAAGTCACTAACTGGGTCAAGGATTTTCCCCCAGTCAAGTAATGGATCAATTTATTATGGATGAACTGACAATATACATGAAGAAACGGGCCCTAAGGGACTGACCTAGTGCCTCGGGGGTTCATTAATAAATGGCACTGCCTACGTGATGACACAGAGGCAACATAGTTTGCTTTAGGTGGACTATGTGGACCTAAGACCTAGGGGTTGGGAAGCCTCGAGGGCTCATTACTGATGGCCTTGCCTACGTGACAATGCAGCGGCAACGTAGTTCGACCTTGAAGGCTAACACTGGTAAATGAATGAATGGAAGATAATGCAAAGATTTATGATAGGGTTAGGGATACGGATGGAAGGAAAGCCTTGGGGGCTCATCAATGATGGCCTTGCCTACGTGATAGCTCAGAGGTGACATGGTTCGACAATGATACCAAGGATAGGGTCATAACAGATGACAAGATGGATGAAGGACTGGATTGAAATTCTGATGGGACAAGGCGATAAGGGTGAGTGAACCCAAGCCATGATAGGTATCTTTATGCGATTGGATGGATGCGGTAAGAAAAGATGGATGAGGACTAAAATCCTAAGAGATGGAGGAAGTGGTTTATTACTGACATTGCTTTTGATTCCCTTGCATTGGTTTGTAGGATTTGACGATTGGATAAAAGGATGGGCTATAAGAGATGGAATGGATGCACACGTAAGAAAAAAGGGATGTGATCTCCAAGGACTATGTCACATAGGAATAACTCAATATTTTACATGACAATGCTTATGACAAGAGGGTAATAGGATTAGATTGGTTTGAAAATGATAAGGTACATCAAGAGTTTTTCCAAAGCATGTTTTGACATTTTTCCCCCATATCTTTATTAAGATCAAAAGAGGAATGGAGGATGAATGGACTCAATATATAGGTATATCTAGGATAATGATGATAGGAGGGTATGGTAAGATAAGATGGAAAATGGCAAGGTCAATGAGACAATGTGCTCCCAAGGGTAAATGGCATGGAAGATCATCCTACACATTCCAAGCCGGCACCAAGGGTGGTTTTCACCGTTGGATGAAGGGATTTTTATTTACTTTTTTTTTTTTTGAATATTTAGATAGGATAGGTGGAATATGGATGAGAGGGACTCAAGTGTCTGGTTCCATGAAAGGTGCTAGTCCTACTAGAGATGAATGTCATCAAATGGACCATATCAAATGTCATTATGCTCATAGATGTTGGTAGGAGATTGCATGAAAGGGATATGGAGTAGGTAGATAGTGGATTATGATGTGGATTAAGGAAGACTTATGCCAGGAAGATGGATGAAAGGCTTATGCAAAAGCATGGACCATAGGAACAGGATGGGGAATATATGTGGGATCTAATAGCTGAATGATGGTGATGCAGAGTAAAGTAACCATTCAGCTTCATACTAGCCTTTAACATATCACAACACGACCAACACCTGGTCTCAGACCCAACAACTTCATTCTACACCTTCAAGGATGCCTAACTGCATCTAACAATCCTTCAATTCTTCTACACAGGACTGCAGGACAGCAATCTTCACTATGCTCTTCATAGACTGTTATAATCTCACTGCTTCATGAGGAGGATGGTCACCATATCCACTTTGTCTTGATCACTATTGGGATAAACCCTATCTCAGACAACTAATCAAGTCTATAACCTGCCAAATCTCTATTATCTTCTTTGGCAAAATAAATGACATGCCAACATACCTGTGCTCTTCTCTTTATTGCTGTCCTCTACTCCATTCCAAGACACAACACTGCAGGGTCATCTACATGACCAAATCAATCAAACTATCCTCCTACCCTCACAACCTCTACAAGGCATTGTATTACCTAATATACAAACCATTCCATTGATCAGTAATAGAGAGGATCAATGGAATGAAGAAATAACCATCAGACTGTCAGAAGAAGCTCAAAACTAAGTTTCCCAAACCAATTTTAAACAAAGGAGAGATACAGAGGAATGCAAGGGTTTCAAGAGACCAAACAAGTTTCAAGTGACAGGTAGTTCAACCACCTAAACATCCATCACAAATACCCTTCACCCACAGGCCATACAAGTACGGATTTCGCAGGGAAACAGCGAATTTAAAGAAGTGAACAGCAATTCAGAAAAAAAATAGTTTTTGGGAAATCGACCATATCTCCCACCTAGATGATCATCAAGATCCCAAACTAGTCTCAAATTAAAGGTACTTCAAAGTACTTTCCATCCATCACAATTTTTGGCAATAACAAATCCGTACAATCGCGGGTACTGTAGCAAAACAGTGAAGAAAACAGAAAAAAAGCAGAAAAAAATAGTTTTGGGTAAAACAGAGATTCCTCCCTTCAAATTCAACATTAAGACCTCCAATAAGCTTTGAATCAAAGTTAATTCAGTCCCCTTTCATCCCATTCCAAATTCATGCCAAATTTATTCCGTACAGGTACAGATTTCTGAGAAACAGTGACGGAAAAAATACTGAAAAACAGTAAAACAGCAAAAAACAGTCTTCTTTCTATTCTTTTTTTCCTAAACCTCCGAATGTCTTCCACAATACAATCTCTCTTGGCTTAAAAAAAAAGCCTCCACAATGCTTGAAAAATGTTTTGCATTCTAAAACCTTTGATTTCTCTTGTCTTCTTTCTGATTTGTAACTGCTGTTTTTAAAAAAGATCAAAAAGGAAACTGTCTTTTTGGACAGCAAGGACTGTTTTTGACTAAATAAAGCTTTGTTTAACTTTTGGTTAACCTTTGGCAAGGTTCTAATCAACTATCAACCTCATGACATGCCTTTAAAGGCTATAAACATAGAAACTTAATGACTACCTATACAAATATCAAAACTTAAATGACTAACCTTGACTAACCTATAACTGTCTTTTGACACAAGACTGTCCTTTAATATGGAAAAGATTCTTTTAGACCTTTGGACATAGTCCAATTACAAACATGACATTAGTCTTATTATAACATGTAAATGGTCTTAGAGACCTTATTAAACCAAACCAAGACAACTCGAACATTGAACATTTAACCAAAGCTAAAACATCTAGGTGCTCCTGCACCAGATGGGGTGATGGAGGTATGGAAAGGCATCATGACCAACAATTGCACATATCGTGTTAAGCATTGAAGCTTTTGATGTGGAGGTGGTGTAGGAAGCAATGGCAATGTTTGCTTAGGAGATGGGGTGATGTAGTAACTTAGGTGCCCACATAAACTTAGTATTTTTATGATTTTTGTTTTGCTTGTGGGATTTTTAGAATTTTTGAATGGAATAGGTGGATATGGAAGGAAATGGTTGGGATTTTTGAGATGTGGATGCTTCATTTGAATTTCTTTCTTTTTGCTTAGGTACCCAAACCATTTTAGTTTTGGACTTCGCTTTTGGAGGTATGGGCTTGGATAGCATTTTAGATGGATTTTGCTTTGAATTTTTGGATTGATTTCCTAAGGTATTAGGACCCTTAGGATTTTTGACTTTATGAAAGGAGGCATCCCAATGTTTATTTTTGAATCCCATAGGTTTGGTGGAATGAGTGGAAGCTTCATGTGTACATAATGTGTGCATTTGTTGGTCATGATTAGGAATGTAAGGGTATTTATGAATGATAGGAGTGTTAGGTGTTGGAAGCAATTAAGGTAAAGTGTATGCACAAATACTAGGAGTTGATAGGAGTGGATGCAAATTAGATGGTGGAAGGTGTATGGTAACATGCTTTTGACTCTTGTAGGATGATGGAGGTGGAATGGCGACATATGTCTTGGGAATATGATAGGGTTTATGATGGGAAGTGGTGGACTTAGGAGGAATGGAGGAAGCACCAACATCTTGAGACTGCTTTTCTTAGGGCATATAACCAAGACCATAAGAGGGTGGAGAGACTTTGACGTGGATAGGCTCCAAAATACCTTGTTCATGAAGGCCTAAGCCTTTACCTTGATAGTTCATATTTTGGAGTATGCGGTGGACAATAGGATTATGTGTTCTTGGGACACTAGAAGTGATCTCCTTATTTGATGGGGGGGTGAGATGGTAGATAACGGTTGTTGCTCTCCTAAGGAAGAACATTCATGGATGAAGGTGGTAAAACCAAGGGGATATGATGGGGGATTTGCAACATGGTCAATAATGGATGGTGGAGGATCATTAGGATCTTGATTATCATTATGCTCACTAAGATCCATGTTATTGGTTTGATCATCTATGTGCACTTCGGAGGCAAGTGTCTCATCAAGGAAATTGTGTGTTGTTGGATCATGGATAAGACTAGGTGGAGGATGGATAGGAGTAATGGAGGTTTCTTGCTCATGGATGGTTATGGGGTTATGGATAGATGGGGTAATAAGCTCGTGACCATGGAATGCATAAAGTTGGCTAAGAGGATCATCATGGTTCGCTTGATCATAAATAGGATCTTGATCATAGATGGGATCTTGATCATAGATAGGATTAAGTGTGATATGGATGGGATCAATTTGCTCATGTATAGGTTCTTTATCAATGATAATATCATGATCATAGAAAAGATATAGGTTATGGATGGGTTGGATTTGGATTTCTTTCTCATGTATAGGTATAGGATCAATTTGCTCATGGATATCTTCCTCATAGGTAATATCTTAATCATGGAAAAGATAAATGTTATGGATGGGTGAAGTGAAAGTGATTTGATCTTGATTAGGACTAGGACTCGATGTTTTCACATGTTTAGGATTAGGTTCTTGACATACCTCTTTGGTTACTTGAATAGAAGTGATAGGATCTTGGATAGGCGTGATATGCTCTTGAGGGTTATCAACACGAAGGGATGAAGGATCTTGACTTGGATTCATTGGTGGAGATTCTTCAATAGGCTCAAGGGGTTGTGGACTATATGATGGGGTTGTAGGATTGGACATGACATTGAAAGAGTTTCTTGTAGGTTCAAGGATAGAAATTTGGTGACATGGTTGACTCATTGTTAGTAGCCTTTGGATCACATCCTTTGTAGGTGCATGGGTAGATGAATGATGTTATGGATGGGTGGATTCAGGTGAAAGAGGTAATGGTGCGAGACAAAAGGTTTGCTCAATGGAATACTCTCCTACACCTTTATCCTTGATCTTGAATTTTCGTTCTGTGGATTTTGATGTAAAAGGTATTGAGCTTGGGTCAACATTGGCTGAAGAGGGTGAAGTTGCACGGTTGGTGGGGATTACAACTTCGGGCCTAGATTGGATGGAGTTGTAATATTGGAATGGATCAGGATCACCTTGTATGGTAATTTCTTGGCCATTGTGAGGGAACTTGATACATTGATGGTATGTTGATGTGACGGCCTTCATTGCATGTATCAAAGGTCACCCAAGAAGAATGTTATATGCTTGTTCCATGTCTAGAACTTGACACACCACATCTTTCTCTACTAGCCCAATCCATATTGGAAAGACTACAGTTCCTTTGGAAGTTCTCTCTTCTTCATCATATGCCTTGATGGTAATTTTCTTTTTAGGATCAATGACATTTTCTAAGAACCCCAATGCAAGGATTAACTTTAATGTGCAAATGTTTAAACCAACTCCTCCATCTATCATGACCCATTTTATTTTATGCTTATGGATGAAGGCTTCAATATGTAGGGATGCATTGTGCGGTTGGGTGTTAGACATATCATCCTTTTCCATGAATGATAAGAAATGGGATGTACCTAGATGACCTACCATGGCCTGAAATTGCTCTTCAGCTAGATTGGTTGGGACAATAGTTCTAAGAGGGATTTTTCAAGGATGGCTTTGTGAGACAGAGATAGATGCAAAAGCTCCAAAATGGATATTTGTACAGGTGTCTTTTGGAGTTGGTCAAGGACATTGTATTGGTTTGAAGGGGGGGTGTTTTGGACAGAGCCCCTTGGAGAGTAATCTTTCCACCACGAGTGGTGACATTACAATCGGGCTTTTTATTGATAGTGATCACATTTACATGTGTGTCACTTTCGGAGATGTGGTTGACAACATAATCATATGACACATTTGTGTAGTTGGCATTGTTACCACTGTTATTGTTTTGCTTTGAAGGGCCTCCCTTCTTATAGTTGGGGAGTGGATTTTTGAATGCCAAATGGTCATCATTGGATACGTGTCCTTCAATTTTTATTACTTTTTGATCAATAAGGTCTTGAATGATATTCTTTAGTCTTTGACAGTCGTTTGTTTTATGACCCTTACTTCTGTGAAATTCACAAAAGTTAGAGTCTTTCCAGCAAGAAGGTTTTAATTTAGGTTCATAAACTTGCACGGTTGGAAGTGTTATGAGGTTGTTTGATATGAGCTTCCTTAGGGCAGATTCAATTGATTCCCCTAATGGTGTAAACTTTCAACGAGGAGGAAATTTTGTTGATCTTTGCTCATTGCTTTGAGGCTTGGTGGATGGTGTGTTGTTTTGTGGGTTTGATAGATTGAAGATCAGTTGTTTTTGCACCACATGTTTAGCATCAACCACACCATCATTCACAATGTTTTTGTTTTTGGTCCAAAACCTTGGCTTGTTTGTGTTATTATTTGAGCTAGGAGTGTCTTTGTATAGCTTAATTTGCCCTTTTACTACCAATGCTTTTTCGATGAGTAGCCCCATTTCAATGATCTTACTAAAAGTAGTTGGACATTGTATTTGGATTTGATAGCATAGTTCCGTGGATAGATTGTGAACAAACATTTATATCATTTGCTTCTCTGGTATGTGGTAGGGACACTTGATTGTAAGTTGTCTCCATCTTTGTAGGAAAGAGGCGAAGGATTCTCCCTCTTTTTGCTTGTTATTACAAAGGTCCAACATGGAGATTTCGTGTTTGATATTGTATGAGAAATGTGTGACAAATTTGTCCACTAGCTCATCGAAAGTGCGGATGCTAGGAGGTAGGCGAGAGAACCACTCCATAGCTTGTCCTCCTAAGCTTCTTGGGAATAGTCGCATAAGATATGTTTTATTGTGTGTGACTTCTAGACATGCAGCACTAAATTCCCTTATATGATCTCTTAGATTACTTTTTCCTCTATACTTGTCAAATTTTGGAACCTCAAACCTTGAGGGAAAAGGTATCATGAGCAAAGATTTATCAAAGGGATAAGGTGAGATATCCTCAAGGGAGTAGTGTTTTGTGGTTGTCCCACTTTGGATATCAATCAACTATTGTTGTAAGGCTTGGATTTGTGTAGTTAATGTGTCCAAGGGATTGGGTGTATCCTTAGCCTTTTCCATTTTAGAAGCATCTTTGGTAGTTTTGGAAGTATCTTTGTCATTTTTGGAGCCATCTTTCAAAGACTCAACTTCATTTGAGGAATTGTTCTCTCTTATATTTGAGACATCAAAATCTGAGGGCAACTTAGCTCCTTGTTGAGCTAGCATAAGAAAGTATTTATGAGGATATGTGGCAATGACCCTATCCATCATCTTTAGAAATTTTAGATCTTGGAGGTGTTTAAGGATTTCCTCTTGGTTGATTTCCTCATCATTAGAATCGTGCCCACCATTGTGAATGGAACCCATTTTTTGCTTTTGTTTCACTTGGGACCTAGTTTGAACCATGCAAGTTTGAGATGCGGGTGAAGTTGGATGTAGACTTGGTGAACTTGGTTTGATGTTTTGGTATGAAAT
Organism: Cunninghamia lanceolata; assembly: GCA_027924645.1. Taxonomy (NCBI): domain Eukaryota; kingdom Viridiplantae; phylum Streptophyta; class Pinopsida; order Cupressales; family Cupressaceae; genus Cunninghamia; species Cunninghamia lanceolata. The sequence continues at coordinate 5,316,277 of BSBN01000908.1, read as the reverse complement.
GATTTGAGGGTGAACTTGGTTGGAAATGTTTTTGCTAAGATTTTGCTAAGGTTTTATATTGATCTATGTTGTCCAAACAATGTGCTCTTGAGCTAAAAGGTAGTCAAAATAGGGATAGTTGATCACCACTATTGATATAGACTATTCTTTTATCAAGATTACACTAGCACAGTTTCGAGGTGAAGGATGATTGATCCTGTTATGAAACTAGTTCTAGATTTTGTTTGAATTTGGTAGTCTCAATAATGCCTAGATGAAAATCTTAGTTTGGTTTGGATAGCAAGATAGTGGTATGCAAAGGTGATGTTGTGAAAATGGTACGAAGGTGAGTCTGCAAGGTTGAAGTTATTTTCCAAGTGTACTAGAGCAAAAAGGGTACTCAGAAATGGTTTCGCTTTTGTCTCAAAATGTACGAAACAACTATCTGTTGTGAATGCGTAGGACTATAGAATTTTTTTTGGTTTCAATTTGTCAGTTTTGGCTTGTTTGTGCAAGTTTTCCTAAGATGCTCTAAGGTTTGTGGTATTTTTTTTACTCAAGTTATTGCCAAGAAACACAATAAACAAGAAGTTGTCATGATGACTTTTTTTTGTTTTTTGTTTATACAATTTTTGATACAAAACAAACAAACACAATCATAAGGATGGCAAGGGCAATATTTGTCAAATTCCAACTTGGATTTTACTCCAGCCACTTACATAAAGGTAGACAGTTAATAACTTGGTAGCACCGACTCCCCCTTAGAGTGCACACACTTCTCACGCATACCAAGTTACAATCCCTCCAAAGAGTTGGATTTTCTATCTCTACACTAAATGAGTGTATTACGTTGGACGGCTGCGAAGGTTCGACCTCCTGTGTCAACAAATAGGGGTTTTTGGCTTTCTAAAACAATGGGCGTTTTAGTGTGGGCATCCGTTCGAGTGGCTATACATGTGGTGATTCGCTCTGATAAGGAGGCTTCCTAGCCTACAGAGGTTACGCTCTACAGGGTTTTGGGGGAAACATTCGTTGGCATAGTGGAACAACACTCAATGTTTGTGGCTTTCGTCACAAACACAATTTATTTATAGCAACTTGGAAGTGGCTTGGCTTTAGCCTGTTATCGCTCGAGGTCGTCCCACTTGGAAGAAACACAATACCAAGGGCATGCCTCTTCTAAAGGTTACACAGATAAAACGATGAGTTTGGCATTTTGATCACCCAAAAGAGGGGAGAGCATAGTCCTATCACCATTTTCAAACATAGAAGACACTGGTTTGTTAACCCTCTAGAGTTAAATCTAAGTGTGATCTAATCTACCAAGCACAAAAATGGACAAGATAGCAAAAACTTTGAAAAGATGGTCAATTTTATCCCCCTAAACAAATCTATGTGAAGATTGTTGTTGAAGAATCAAACCAATTACTTTCCCTTATTTAAGCTAGATGAGAGTTTGTAATTGTCATAGTTGCTTGAAAGATTTTTTCAATTTTATCCACCTAGGTTGGGACTATGTGAAAGTTGTATGCAACAATACAATTCACTTCCTCCTAATTAGATCTAGGTGAAAATTCGCATGAATATATCAAATTACTTTCCCCTAAGTAAAACTAGATGAAGATATGATGCAACTAAATGACTAAACCAGCTTCTACACCTGCAAGATCATTGTGTTAAAAGCCTCCATTTGATGATTAAAATACCTGCAACAAAAAGTTAGTACGAAAATTTATCTAGCATCTAATGTTCTAGCAATTGCAAAGAGGATCTACAACAAATGCTGACAACAAAAATACTTGTTACCAAAAATGTTGATGAAGACCAAGTCAAGGGATATGGCCGAATTTGATTCTTAGTGGGGTGAATGTGGGCCGGTATTGTGATCAAACTAGTCTTGCTAAAAGGACTGACGGTTACCTCAGCCACTAAATAAAAACATCAATCTCTAAAATGTTAACCTGGGGTGAATGTGGGCCGGTATTGTGATCAAACTAGTCTTGCTAAAAGGACTGATGGTTACCTCAGCCACTAAATAAAAACATCAATCTCTAAAATGTTAACCTCCTTCGAATGGTGACCACTACAATGGGAACAATAAACTTTGCAAAGAAGGCTAACTATGTGTTACAACTCAATTTGAACACAAACTCTTGGAGAATGAAAGCGCCCACAATTTGTAGATTTCAAACAAAAAACAAACTAGTGACCACCAAATTTGCCTATGAGCCTCCCACACAGAGCTACCAAGAATACTTTGAAGCCAAATCAGCTTGGAATGGACTACGTCCTGCACATACAAATGCCGATCACCAAGGTTTTGTTGATGGCTCTCCAAACAATTTGATAGCGAGCCTTGAAAAGCATTGAACTGAAAGACTTTGGTATCAATTCGTGATGTTGGGAATCTTTGAGAAGTTCTACAGACATCTGGAAGATGCCAATTGGCAAAAAATGGTATCAATGAAGATTGGAGACCATTTCTAAAACAAACCACAACCTGCAACCTTGATGCGAGGCCGCTGAGGAGAATGCTATGAGGCAAGGGTCGATTAGCCAAACAAAAGGGTCGTCGAGCTTGGAATGCCCAAGAAAAGAATTCAAACACCAAAATAAGTGAAGAATTGAAGGCCGACTATTTGGTATTTGTTGGCAGAGAAAATAATGACCAAAATGAAATTCTAGACCTCAAGCTCTACAACAAAAAAACTTTACCCCAAAGTAAAACTAGCCAAAAAAACAAACAAATGGGAGCTTAGTTTGAGACTGCAACTAGTGACAACAATAAATGTGAGGAGTGTGGCTAGAGGACTGCAAACTAGGTGAAAATACAATTGCCCAATACAAACCAGAGAGGCAAAAAAGCCAGAAATGTTGCACAAAACTAATCCAAACTTAGCAACAAAAGCCTAAGATACATCCAAAATGGGAAGTATGCGTCTGGAAGTGCCCAAAATTGGCCACAAACTAGATAAGTGCTAAAGACATCAAATACATGGCTTGTGGAAGGCCGACAAGAGGCCAGAGGCCTTGAAACTAGGCTGAATAATCTGAAACAAGCCTTCGTAAAAACACTCAAATGGAGATTAAAAAATGGGGCTAGGCCCCATGGTGGGTGCTAAAAATGTTATGGGAAATTATGAACAATAGTTTTAAACAACTAAACTATCCAATAACTCAATGAAATTGATGCAAATGCAATAAAACAAAGATATTACCTTTAAAGACTGATTCATGTCGTAACTTCCATTGTTGCCTATCTTGTATTGATCTTATGAATGAGTTGAGCTCTCAGAAGTGTGTACTTCCTTGCTATTGAAGATGACAATAGGAGAATGGCTATAGGATGGATTATGCAATGAAGATGAAGCTACAATGCAACTCTAGGATGATTGATAATGGAGATATGGAGACATGATTGGATGATTGTGATGATAATGAGATTATGCTAATGCAATGAATGGTTTTTGCCAAAGGCACGCTAGTAGGATTCCTGCAGAGTAAGATTACTAAAGCTTGAGATATGAAAATGAGTGTGAGAACCTTGCTTTTATAGGCTTAAGAGAGGCCAAGTCAAAGTGTCAATAGATCTATGACTGGAGGAATTACCTATGAGGTGTACGGTTGAGATGGAGTTGAGGGAGATAATCATGGGAAATGTTCCTACTACGTTTACAAGGTAGAGGAATAAGTGGATCATTGAGCCACATGTCAATGTGCTCACAAATGACCTGTGAGTTAAAGGTGGAAGTCTTTGAGGAGACTGTGGAAGAAGAACTCTTGATTTGATGGAATGTGAGAGATGAACTAGAGTTAGAAAGACAAGTGTCTTTGAGCATAAAGGTGATTGAGAGATAATAGAACATGTGTGGGTGAGGTTAATTAGCTAATTAAATATTAAAATATTTAATTATGTGTGCAACATGGTGAGGTGGAAGAATGACATGGATTAGGTGACATGGATTTTGGACATTTATTTAGACTTTCGGAGAAATAATTAAATAATTTGGATTATTTAATTTAGATAAGACTATAGAAGAATTAGGGAATTTAATTAAATAACTTGATTTTATTTAATTATTAGAGGGATGTGAACCATTTAAATAAATTAGGATTATTTATTTAATTGATAGAAGAAGTAGGAATAAAATAAATATTAAAATATTTTTTTAATTCAACTCGAGACATTTTTAGGTGTATACACCCCCTGTGCAGAGGTCGTACAAATTTGTACGGTATGTCCCTGAAGAGGGGCTTGAAACTAAAAAAATTCATTTTTTTTCCAGTGGCCAAATTTGACGAATTTACAATCATTTTTCGTTTCTTGAGCCTCATGGACTCAACGATGAGGCTCATTTGAGTTCTGGAGGTCACCTGCAAAAGTCAATTTTCAAAGATCACCAAAAAAATGTTAGATTTGCTAGGTTAGGTCCCACCGGGCATGCCAAATGTAGTTAGGGTAAAAATTGTGAATTAGGGGAAATGTATAAACAATGATAAAACCCTAACAATGCACAATAGAGAACAAGACAACATGAAAATCAAAATAATAAACATAAATGCAAAATGAAATCTCTATGTTATTCTTGATTGACCTCCATTGCTCTTCTCCACCTCGCATGAGAATGCAAGATTTTGAAGGTTTGATTGTTGGAGGAATGTTGGGTGCTCATTTCTGCGTCATAACAATGAAGATGAAGATGGAGGATGGAAGATGATCGATGAAGGATGAAAGATTGTGGAGGTAATTCGACAGAGTAAGGATACTTGAAAGCTCATCGATGCAAATGGTTTGTGAGGGGGTTCATTTATAGGCAAGGGTTGGTTAGGGTTTCCATCCTCTACAATATAAGAGGGAATGCTGAGGTGTATAAACTTGCCCAATTTATTTGATTTATTGAGATAAGAAATGGGGCTTTTTCTCTTAAATGAGGGGTTGTGACATGTGTAGGACAAATCTAATTTAAATAATGTTTTATTTAAATTAGCTGTGCATTATCTAATTAAGGATAGGGATGATGTGGAAAGATAATTAAATAATGTAAAAATCATTATTTAATTATAGATGAAGATGGAAAAGGATAATTAAATAAATAAAAATTTATTTAATTATAGGAAAAAATGGATAAATGATTAATTAAATAATTAAAAATAATTATTTAATTAGGGAGGATAAATGGACATGAATAATTAAATAAATAACAATTTATTTAATTATAGAAGAATGGATTATGGGATAGAAAAGGAAAACTAGTCAAATAAATAAGATTCATTTAACTAATTAGGTGATGACATGGGTACCTAGGGCTAAACATGCTACAAAGATGTCTAGATGATGTAATGTTGTGACAAGGTGTTGCAAGAGATGGACATTTTTGGGTGTCTACAGATAGTATTGCTAAAATTCAAGAGTGACATTCCTATTTATAGACTATTATTTTATTATTTGAACTCTCACCTAATATTTTTCCTACTTGCAAAATTGAAACTTGATAGTTCATGCTTTTTTTTATTAAACTTCCACCTACACATCCCATAAAAAGCTTGGTGATGACAACTCCTACATTTGACAAAATGTTTAATAAGTATTATGGATGGCAAATATTTTTCCTTCAAGAATAGCAAATATATATTGTTATTTTACACTAGGTTTAAAAATGGAGATTTACTATTACTACATGAATTTTCTATCAAATGTAATACCTTTCTGTACTGGTATTTGAAATTTTTATTAACTGAGAAATCTAATTTTTAAACATTTTATATGAAACTATTCAATTAAAAGTGAAAAATAGCCCACTAAGATATAGTGTATATATATTAATATGGCCTACATACTCTAGAAATGGAATTGTGGAATGAAAGAGGAGGTGAATTATGAATGGGGGAGCAACCAAGACATGGGAAGGCTATTAACTTAAGCATTTTAAATTTAATTTGATTAAATTTTAGATATTAATGTCCACTAATTACAAGAAATATGATTTATTTTGTTATTAATGTGGTTTAACTTATTCTGAAATAAGTGCACAAATAGAATGCAATCCTCATTACAGTCATGAGATGTATCGAGAATATGAATTATGATTAACTTATGGCATGAAGAATGAGTAGCAAAGTGGATGAATTTGTTTAGAAACTAACAAGCTTTATAACCTAAGCAAGATTCATATAAATATTTACCTAACCCTCGGGTGCACTGTGCCAACCATGGTATTTTAGAGATCCTGCTCTTAGGAGCACCACCATAACAAAAAAATGTTAAAATTGTGGCACTTTTTATGTTGAGTTTTGTTAAAAAAGGCCAAAATTAAAAACAAGTTATACACTAATTTAATTATATTTTTTGAGTAAAAAAATTTCACAAAATTTAACTAAAAAAATAATGTTGGTGAAAAGCAAAAGAGTTCTGACACTTGGTATTGTATTTTAGAAATAAAATCCTAAAAAGTGAGCCTCATTGAAAATGAAGGTGGTGCATATATGAATAGTTGCTACAGTAGACAGGAAAAAAACTACTTTTTATTCAACCGAGAAATGATTACACATACCTCAAATAAATAGAGGTTACAAACAGATAAAAATTGGTTGCAAAGAATCGTTACAAGCAACTGACAACAAACAAAATAGAGACAAACAAAATATTTTCAATTAGTCTAAATGACTAGAAACTGAAACAGTGACGGAGGAGAAATTATAGTTTCCTCCAACACTGCCCCTAATTTCTACCACTAATTGTGTCAACATTTACAATAACCAAATTTTGTCTTAAATATTTGAAAATTCTCCTTTGTTAAAGCCTTGGTAAATATATGTGCTAATTGATCTTCGAATCTACAAAACTCCAAATTGATTTCTCCATTGTTCACCAATTCTCTGATAAAATGATATCTTGTATCAATGTGCTTGTTCCTCTTGTGAAAACATGATTTTTAACAATACAATTATTGATTTGTTGTCACAAAAGATTGGTATTAACTCCTCCTATGCTTGAAATAAATCTATCAATACTCTCCTCATCCAAACAACTTAACATGCTGTTGATGTGGCTGCCACATACTCTACTTCAGTGGATGACCAATGTCACTATGGGTTGGATCTTTGGTGCCCATGAGACTACACTTGTTCCACAATGAAGGACATATCTAGAAACACTCTTCCTATCATCAATGCTTCCTACAAAATCACTGTTAGTGTAGACAATCAAACAAAAAATATTAGTTGTGGAATATAAAGTTCTATATCCTATTGTTCCTACCACATATCTCAATATTCTCTTTCCAACTTGCCAATGTGAGTATTTTGGTGACTCCATGAATCTTGAGATTAGAGTAACTCCATAGAATAAATATGGTCTTGTCATTGTAATATGTACATCAAACTTCCAACTAATCTTTTGAATATTGTAGAATCAACATTAGGTCCTTTATCTTTTTTGCCAATTTTAGTTCCTATAGCAACTAGTGTAGATACTGGATTACAATTCAACATTTTAAACCTCCTTAACACATCCTTTGCATATTATGACTGACAAATGAAAATTCCCTTATTTGATCAAACCACTTTAATGCCCAAAAAATAGTTCATCAATCTTAAATATGTCATCTCAAATTCTTTCTTCATTGCTGATATAAATGTGTCTACAGACAAATTTTTAGTGAAAAGCAAATCATCAACATATAAACATACAATCAAAACATGACCTTATTTGTTGATCTTTGTGTAAAATGTGGGCTCATTATTGTTTCTATTGAATCTATTGTTCATCATGTATGAATCAATCCCACTATACCATGCTCTTGGTGCTTGTTTTAGACCATAGAGTGCCCTCTTTAATTCATAGACCTTGTCTTCATGTCCATGCACTTCATAACCTGGTGGTTGTTTCACATATACTTCTTCTTATATAAAACCATTCAAGAAAGTTGATTTGACATCCAGTTGACAACCTTTCCATTTATTTTGTGTAGCTAATGCTAAAACCATTCCAATAGTATCAAGTCTAGTAAGTAGAGCAAATGTTTCATTATAATCAATTCCTTGTTGTACAAAATCTTTTACTACTAACCTTGCCTTATGCTTTTCAATTTTACCTTTTGCATTAAATTTGGTTTTATAAACCTGGATTTAACTCCTATACAATCTTTATCTTTAGGTAAATCAACTAGCTCCCATGTTTGATTTCTCTTAATAGACTCCATTTCTTCATTCATAGCTTTGATCCAATGGTCCTCCTTGTTAGAACATAAGGATATACTGAGAGGGGGGTGAATTAGTATATATCAAAACTTATTTCAGTTTAACATTATCAATCAAAACTTCTAATGGCTTTAATCAGAAGATCAACAAATTAAACCAATTAAAGCACAACACATAAGCACACAACCACAACACCAGATTTATGTGGAAAACTCAAGAAGGGAAAAAATAGGCGAGCAAGCTACTTGGATCTACTATCCAAATCCAGTCTCACAAATGAAAATAGGATAACAATATTATTTATGGGCTACAACCCAAATGAAGCTGCCACTCCCTAAAATACAATACAATAGCACTTACAAAATGAGGCTACAACCTTTGATTATTACACCCAACAAATCTTACAGGACAAAACACCTCCACTTCATCCACACACATCACTTTGTCACAAAACTTCACTCTCTCTACACAACGAACACTGCTACCTTCAACACACCTTCACAAACATACTCACATCTATTCACACATCTTCGCACATTCTCACACACACTCACTTTCCTAAACAAACGAGATCTTTCATTTATACCTTCTACAAATTACAAAATCGTTTTCCCATGTAGGCCAAGATGAAACATGTATTCATGAAATGTTCAAGGCCACACTAAGTCGGCATCTAAAAGATGTAGAATATCAATGCGATTCAAGCCAAGTGATAACCAGGACCTATTATTCATTAACACATTCTTCCAAGTAGGCACACACTTACAAATCATCTGGTGGGAACATCAAAACACATGAAGTCTGCCTAACAAACACTTATTCTTCCACATAATAGCTCCATACTAAAAGCAGTACCGGATAGCTCCATACTAAAAGCAGTACCAGAGGGATCAATTATCATCATACAGATCATCATACAAGCAACATAAGACTTACACAAACCTTCTCAACCAATCCTTCTAAAATATATGTTTTCCTTTTGGTGCAAACAATCAAAAACTGATCATGGTATCACAAACAAACACTGAACACACAGTCTTGAGATAGAGCATTGAAAAACCAACTTGCAGTGTACTTCAACACCTAAAACCTGAACTGAACCATCAAACTGAATATCTGAACTCACCCTCCAAACATCAAATCTAAAAGATCAACTACGGTGAAATGTGGTGGCTTCTGCTTTCTCCTCTAGACAACCCTAGTCAACAATAAGATATGTCTTTGTTCTGTTGACCTCAAAGAACCTCTGTGATGCACTTTAGCAACTGAAACTTTGAATATTACCATCTTCTCGTCTATAAATGATCATCCTTCAAACCACAGGACCTCAACTTCAAAAGCAGAGAAATATAGAGCATTTCCCAGACGCATCCTGACTGCAACAACTTTGAACAACTATCTTCACTCTGCGAGCTCTAGAATCTTCTGCGTTAACCTTTGAGCTTTGGAATCAAGAACATACAACCTTCACACATATCTTTGACAAACTCCTAAACCGCAAGGTCGTACCTTCAAATGCAGAGCATTCTCCCGAGATTATTCAGTGCAAACTCCAGTGCCTTGGATAACTTAAATCTTTCTTTCAAAACTAAAGTAATGCTTTTCCTTAGGAAACAATGAATACAATATTTAGTACATCAGAGACTTCATGGTCAACTTCATACAACAACAACAAACTCTTTTCTCAAAGCAAGAATCTTCATGTTAGCACAATCTTTGTCTATGCACTTTAGGAGATAGGGTACAACTGTGTATAGATGATACTGATTCAATCAATATACATAGTATATGACATCCATCACCTTACCCTTCTCATCACAACTTCTCTGATCCATCTTCTTTGTCTTCTTCTCTAATCACATTGCCACATACTTCCTTTGACATTACCTCTTGTTCACTTTACTTCTAGTCTTCTTCATTACAGTACTGCTGACAACACTCCTGAACCTCACACTGTTGACATCAATGACAACACAAATGCAACAATCTCCCCCTTTGGCATTGATGACAACACCTGAATTGATATGCAAATTTCTCCCCCTTTGACATCAAGGACAAAGGGCTAGTGGTCTTCTTCTGAACTGATCTTCCTTTATCTCCCTCTATTTGCATTCTTCTTGATTCTTCTTTTACTGCTCCTCACTTGTCAACTCCCCTTGACTGATCAAATCTTGTTATCCTTCAAAACCTTTTGCCTACCTGCTCCCCCTAAGAGGTAGCCACCATCAATCCAGGAATACAAATATATCTTGAACTGCTCCCCCTAGATAGATGCACCATCTATGCATCTAGTTAGAAGAAGGAGGGGCAACAACCCCTAACTTTTGTTTGAAATACTCAAAAGTATCCTTAGAAAGTTCCTTGGTGAAGATGTCTGCAACTTGATCCTTTGTAGTCACATACTCCAATATAACTTCTTGATTTGCAACCTTCTCTCTCAAAAAGTGATACCTGATAGATATGTGCTTGGTTCTAGAATGCATCATTGGATTCTTTGAAATATTGATGGCACTTGTATTATCACAAAGAATAGGAATAGGTTCATCATATACAAACTTGGTATCCTTTAATGTTTGCTTCATCCACAACACTTGGGTGCAACAGGCAACTATAACTAGATATTCTACCTCTGCAGTTGATAAGGACACTGAATCTTGCTTCTTGCTAATCCATGAGACTAGTCTGTCTCCCAAAAAGAAAGCTCCTCTACTGGTACTTCTTCTATCATCAACACTACCAGCCCAATCTACATCAGTATAAGCTCTCAGGGAAAAGTCATCACCCTTTTGATACCACAGTCCATGTTTTAGAGTGCTCTTCAAGTATCTAAATATTCTCTTGATTGCCTTCACACATGTTTCCTTAGGATCAGCTGGAAACCTTGCAACCAAAAACGCAACTTGCATAATGTCAGGCCTTGATATGTTGTTAGGTATAGTAGGCCCCCAATCATAGACATGTACTAAGTCTGATCAGCTTCAGGTGACTCGTAATATTTACTCAAGTGGCAACTGATTGCCATAGGAGTACTTATAGGTTTGTAATCTTCCATTCCAAACTTCTTCAACATTTCCTTAACATATTTTGCTTGAGAGATAAAGATGCCGTCATTTGATTGAGAAATTTGAAGTCCAAGAAAGAATGATAGCTCTCCTAACATAGACATTTCAAACTCTTTTTGCATCTCTCCTGCAAACTTCTTACACATCTCATCATATCCACAAAAGATTATATCATCAACATACACAGTAACAATTAGAATTTGTTCACCTTCAATTTTGATGTAAAGATTACTATCTGCGGTACCTTTCTTGAAACCTTGCTGGAGTAAGTACTTGTCCAACCTTGCATACCAAGCCCTAGGGGCTTGTTTGAGACCATACAGAGCCTTCTTGAGTCTACACACCATGCTTTGGTCTTCTGATAACTGAAAACCATCTAGCTGCTCTATGTAGACCTCTTCTTCCAAGCCACCATTCAGGAAAGTAGATTTGACATCCATTTGATATACCTTGAATCTCTTATGTACTGTAAAAGCAAGAACCATTCTAATTGCTTTCATTCTTGCCACCATAGCAAATGTCTCCTCATAGTCAACACCTTCAATGTGTGAATATCCTTTGCAAACTAACCTTGCTTTGTTCCCAACCACTTCTCCATCTTCATTCAACTTGTTCCTGAAAACCCATTTTGTTCCTATCACATTCTTGTCTGTAGGCCTTGGTACCAACTCCCAAGTCTAATTCTTTTCTATTTGGTTTAGTTATTCTTCCATAGCTTGTATCCATCCTTCATCCTTGCTAGCCCCATTAAAGTTTTTAGGTTCTATTCTTGATAGTAAAGAAAAGTTTACCTCTTCATTTGTTCTTGCAAATCTTCTTCTTGTTTTCAAACTCCTTCATTCTTGTCTCCAATGATTGGATCTTCTAAATAATTTTTCTAAACATACTTGGCTAGAGTCTTAGAAGTCTTCTCTGGAATTTCTTCCTTTTCTTCAATTTCTGCAACTTCCTCTGTGCATGCAGGTTCATCTAGCCAACAATCCTCTTGCTCAACTGAATTTTGATGTGATTTTTCATCCACTCTTACATTTACGCTCTCAACTATCTTCCTTAGTCTTTTATTGTTGCATTTGTAGGCTTTACTAGTAGTTGAGTACCCAAGGAAAACACCTTCATCTGCTCTTGAGTCAAACTTTCCTAGACCTTCTTCATCTCTTTTGATGTAGCATTTGCTTCCCAAAACTCTGAAATACTTGACTGTTGCAGGTCTTCCATTCCAAATCTCATAAGGGGTCTTGGTGTTGTGCTTTCTTAGTTATCCTCTGTTAAGAATGTAGACTGTGGTGTGAATTGCTTCTGTCCAGTATATATCAAGCAATTTTGCTTCACTCAACATTGTTCTGGCCATCTCTTGGATAGTCCTATTCTTTCTCTCTGCAACACCATTTTACTGAGGGGTTCTATCATTTGCATAAGGTCTTTTGATTCCATGTCCTTGACAAAACTCCACAAACTCATTTGAAGTGAACTCACCACCTCTATTAGATCTTAAGCACTTGATTCTAGCATTCATTTCATTTTCAACCATAGATTTAAAGATCTTGAATCTACTGAAAGCTTCTAATTTTTCTTTCAAAAAAGTAACCCATGCCATTCTAGAGAAATCATCAATGAGCAACATAAAATACCTCTCACCTTGTAGGATTTTTATCTTAGTTGGTCCACACTATTCGGTATGAACCAACTCCAAAGGCCTTGTAATATTCCTTGGAATTGAAAGTTATCCTTGTTTGCTTCCCAATCTGACATTCCTTGCAAATGGTGCTTGTAGGCTTGATGATCTTTGGCATGTCCCTTACTACTTTCATGGAGTTGATCTTCACAAGATTATCAAAGTTGATGTGCCCCATTCTCTTATGCCACAGCCAACACTCATTTGTTTGTCCTAACAGACAAGTCCTCTCATTAACCCTTTCCAGATTATACAAGTTGCCTTCTGTCTTAAATCCTTCTGCTACCAATTTTCCATATTTTGCTCTTTTGATTTCACACCCTTGATCATGAAATGTGAGATTATATCCTTTGTTGCACATTTGACTCACACTGAGAAGATTATGCTTAAGACCTTCTACATAAAGAACATCATGTGTCTAAGACTTTTCATCAATGCTTATAGTACCTTTTCCAGTGATCTTTGTAGAGGAGATATCTCCAAACCTAACCAATCCACCATTCCACTTGCCAAGATTGATAAACTTGCTCTTATCACCTGTCATGTGATTTGTACATCCATTATCTATCACCCATAGATTGGTTTGTCCTTGAGCATGAAATGTTGTTTGGACAATCATTGAGTTCTCAACTCCATTGTCATTCTCCTTGTCTTGCTCAGTGACATTAGTTATCTGAGATTTTGAATTTGCAAGACCATTCCTACAATACCTTGCTACATGTCCAAACTTGTTGCAAATTTGACATACCACATTGGCATCCATAAGAGAAGCAAGAGAATTTCTACTTACAAGATTTCTTCTATTTATTCAGACTTGCAATCCATAGCCTCGTGCCCAAATTCATTGCAAATAAAACAATAACCAAAGAAAACATGATTGAACATGTCCATGGAGAATTGTCTTGCATGAAGAGATCTTCCTTGAGGCAAGATGAGATCTGTACATTCTGTATCATTTGGACTTCCAAGCATTGCCTTCTTCAACTCCTTTTTGAGTAACTGAATTTCTTTCTCAAGTTTTATACATTCTTTTGTCTTAGCTTCAATAAGAGCTCTTTGTTCTTGATTCTCCTTCTTTGCACAATCCAAGTCTTCAAGAGCAGAAACAAGTTCACCTTCAAAATCAACTTCATATTCTTCTTCATCTGCAGCCTTATTTGAATCATCTGAGATCACCATGGCCATGAATAGAGATTCTCCTCCATCCTCATTAGATGAGTAGTAATCTACTTCTTCTTTGGAGCTGTAGTCTTCTTTTGATAGAAGGTTCCTCTTGAAATTGTTTCTTTTGAACCCCTTGCTGCTACTTTCACTTTCTTCAAAAGGAAATTTAGAGGCATAATGACCAATTATACTACATTTGAAGCATTTGAAAGGTAGCTTATCTTTATATTTGCTTGATCCTCTTTTCAACTTTCTTACAACTTTTACTTTTTCTTCCTTAGCTTCATTGCACATATCAGATGCTCCTTCATCCTTCACAACATTGAAAGCAACTTCTTTTTGGCATGGACCTATGACTTCATTTCTCATTTCATAGGTAGTGAGGGACCCAAACAGTTCTACCATGGTGAGTTTCTTCAAGTCTTTGGCTTCTTCTATTGCAGAAACTTTTGAATCAAATCTATGAGAAAGAGATCTCAAGACTTTCTTTACAACCAATGATTCAATTAAGTCTTCACCCATATTTCTAATTCCATTCATTGCTTCATCTACCCGATGTAAGTAGCCAGCCATGTTCTCTTCTTCTTTCATCTTTATATTCTCAAATACTATTTTGTAGGATTGTAGTTTGGCTTCCTTTATAGTGTCATCTCATTCATAGAGACCTTTGAGTTTCTCCCATATCTCCTTTGTTGTCTTGCACCACACAACCTTGACTAACTCTAAATTGCTCAAACCACTTAAGATTGCATTCTTGGCTTTGGCATTATTTTCATGGGCCTTCTTCACATCTGAATCTAAAATGGGATGTCTGGGTTCAACATAATCAGTCGCGATCACTCTCTAGACATCATACCCTAGTGAGGTAAGATAGGCTTCCATCCTTACACTCCAAAAGTCATAATTATTTCCATCAAACATCAAAGCTTTAGAAGAAGACTCCTTTTGAGCCATGTGTTCTATTCCAAGATCTACCTTTAGCTGTTATGTTGCACCAAGGAACTTAGCTTTAATACCAATTGTTAGAACACAAGGATATACTGAGAGGGGGGGTGAATCAGTATATATCAAAACTTATTCTAGTTTAACATTGTCAATCAAAACTTCTAACTGCTTTAATCAGAAGATCAACAAATTAAACCAATTAAAGCACAACACATAAGCACACAACCACAACACCAGATTTACGTGGATAACCCAAGAAAGGAAAAACCACGGTGAGCAAGTTGTTTGGATCTACTGTCCAAATCCAACCTCACAAATGAAAATAGGATACAATATTATTTATGGGCTACAACCCAAAGGAAGTTGCAACTCCTTGAAATACAATACAATAGCACTTACAAAATGAGGCTACAACCTCTAAACATTACACGCAACAGATCTTACAGAACAAAACACCTCTGCTTCATCCACAAACATCACTCTGTCACAAAACTTCACTCTCTCTGCAAGCAAACATTGCTACCTTCAACACACCTTCACAAACATACTCACATCTATTCACACATCTTTGCACATTCTCACACACACTCACTTTCCTCAAAAAACAAGATCTTTCATTTATACCTTCCACAAATTACAAAATCTTTCCCCCATGTCGACCAAGATGAAACATGTATTCATGAAACGTGCAGGGCTACACCAAGTCAGCATCCAAAAGATATAGAAAATCAATGTGGTTCAAGCCAAGTGATAACCAGGACCTATTCTTCATTAACTCATTCTTCCAAGTAGGCGTACACTTCAAATCATTTGGTGGGAACATCAAAACACATGAAGTCGACCCAGCAAGCACTTATTCTTCCACACAATAGATCCAGACCAAAAGCAATATCGGAGGAATCAATTATCATCATGCATATCATCACATAAGCAACATAAGACTTACACAAACCTTCTCAGTCAATCCTTCTTCTGAAATATATGTTTTCTTTCTGGTGCAAACAATCATAAACTAGGCCTGGTATCACAAACAAACACTAAACACATAGTCTCGAGATAGAGCATTGAAAAACCAACTTGCAGTGCACTTCAACACCTGAAACCTAAACTAAACCATCAAACTGAATATTTGAACTCATCCTCCAAACATCAAAGCCAAAAGATAAACTGCAGTGAAATGTAGTGGCTCCTGGTTTCTCCTCTAGACAACCCCAGTCAGTAGCAAGATGTGTCTTTATTCTGCTAACCCTAGAGAACCTCTACGGTACACTTTAGCAACTAAAACTTTGAATATTACCATCTTCTCATCTATAAATGATCATCCTTCAAACTGCAGGACCTCAACTTCAAAAGGAAAGAAATGTGGAGCATTTCCCAGATGCATCTTGACTGCAACAACTCTGGACAACTATCTTCACTCTGCGAGCTCTAGAATCTTTTGCATTAATCTTCAAGCTTTGGAATTAGAAAAATACAACCTTCACACACGTTTTTGACAAACTCCTAAACTGCAAGGCCGTACCTTCAAATGTAGAGAAATGCAGAGCATTTTCCCAAGCTTATTCTGTGCAAACTCCAATGCCTTGGACAACTTGAATCTTTCTTTCAAAACCAAAGTAATGCTTTTCCTCAGGAAATAATGAATACAATATTAACTACATCAAAGACTTCATTCTCAACTTCATATAACAACAAAAACTCTTTTCTCAAAGCAGGAATCTTCATGTTAGCACAATCTTTGTCTATGAACTTCAGGAGATAGGGTACAACTATGTACATATGATACTGATCCAATCAGTATACATAGTATATGACATCCATCACCTTACCCTTCTCATCACAACTTCTTTGATCCATCTTCTTTATCTTCTTCTCTAATCACATTTCTACAGACTTCCTTTGACATTACCTCTTGTTCAATTTACTTCCGGCCTTCTTCGTTACAACACTGCTGACAACACTCTTGAACCTCACACTGTTGACATCAATGACAACACAAATGCAACACTCCTTAATTGCTTCTTCAAATTATACAAGATCATGAATGAATAAAGCAAAATTTGAATGGAAATCTATGTTACCTTCTCTTTCTTCTCCTTGCTCATAAATCTCCTTCAATCTTCTTCTTTTTCCTTAGTCTTCTCGTACATTGATCTCTTAGCTAGGCCAAAGTAGGATCAAAATCATCACTTTGTTTATTGGGAAAAAAGTTTTCACCTTGGTCAACATTCCATGGAGTTATTTGGAGGACTTGGTGCTACTGCTTGTGTATGTGGACTTGGTTGATTACCTTACACACCATAATCTTCAAATTCTTCATCATCTAGGGTATTGATGCTCCAATTGTGAATTGTGATTGTTTTATCAATGCTTCCATCCCATGCTTCTTCTTCTTTAAATTCTACATCTCTACTAACAATCACTTTCTTTGTAATGAGATTAAACAACTCATAAGCTTTTGATTCTTCACTATATCCAATAAAAATACATTTCTCACTTCTATCATCAAGTTTCCTTATTTCTGATGGCACAAGAAAATATGCAAGGCAACCAAATTTTTTGAAATGATGTACATTGTGTTTCTTACCACTCCAAGCTTCTTGTGGAATTTGGTCCTTGACACTTTTTGTTGGACTTTTGTTTAAAATATACACTACATATGCTACTACTTCCTCCCAATATTTATTTGGCAAATGTTTGGCCTTCAACATGCTTCTAGACATCTGCATTGTTCTATGCTTCCTTTTTGCTACACCATTCTTTTGTGGTGTGTATCCTGTAGTAAACTGCCTTTTGATTCCATAATATATTCAAAAATTCATTAGACATATATTCACCTCCTCTATCTAATCTCAATACCTCGATATAACGGCCACTTTGCTTTTCCACCATTGCTTTGAATTCTTTAAACTTTCCAAAGGCTTCAGCCTTCTGCTTGATAAAATATATCCAAGTCTTCCTGCTGAAATCATCACTGAAGGTTGGAAAATAAATACTACCTCCAAGTGATGGAGTTTGCATTGGTCCACAAAAATCATTATGAACTAGCTCCAATAATGTCCTTGCTCTATATGAGACTCCACTTGGGAAACTCTCTCTATGTTGTTTTGGTAGAATGCAACTCTCACATGAACTAGCTGGCTGCTCTATTGGAGACAAGCCTTTCACCATATGCTTCTTTTGTAACAAACTCAAACCTCCAAAATATAAATGTCTATACCTCAAATGCCATAACCATGATTGGTCTAGATGCACCCTCTTGAAATTTACTTCCTCTTCTCCTTGGGTGCATTGAATTCGGAGGGGGAACATCTGATTCCTTGTCATATCCACTCTTGCAATCAACTTGTCATATGGAAATCTATCCAATATAGTGGAAACATTGTCTTAAAAAATACCCTGTAACCTTTTTGTATGAACTATCCAACACTCATAAGATTATGTTTTAAACTAGACACACAATAAACATCAAAAATAAATTTTCTTTCACCATTCTTTGTCAAAACATGTATTACTCCTTTACCCTTTACAGGTACTTTATTATCATTTCCCAATTTCACTTTAGATTTAACAGAATCATTAAGACTAGCAAACAATTCCTTATTCTTTGTCGTATATTGCTACACCCACTATCTAAAAACTAAATATCCTTAGCACTTTCTTGAGTAACATGGCAAGTGATAAATAAAGTTCAAGAATTAGATTCATCTATGTAATTAACATTTTGTTTGCTTACCTCTCCTTGTTTCTTTCTACACTCATATGCATAATGCCCATATTTTTTGCAATAAAAACACTAAACATTAGATTTATCAAACCTCTGAGAATGTTGTTGGAAATGATTGTTGCCACGTCCTCTATTGTTGTAGTACTGATTTGCTTGTTTATTCCTTTCACCTTGGTCTAAATTACTCCTTCCACCTCTGCCACTGCCTCTTCCTCTGAAACTTGACCTTCCTCTTCCTTTGCTAGATGATACCTGAGACTTGAAAGCATTCTTAAAAGAAGTGTTGTTATTTCTATTCATTCTGGACTCATGTGATAATAAAGATCTCATTAATTCATCTACTGATAATTGTGCCAAATCCTTGGATTCTTCAATTGCTACAACTATTGAATCAAATTTGCTAGGCAAACTCTTGAGAATTTTTTCTATAATCTTCCAATCTGACATTTCTTTTCTATTAGATCTTATTTGATTCACAACATTCATAACTCGAATCATAACTTTGTTTACAAACTCTTAATCATTCATTTGTAAATTTTCAAAATTTCTCCTAAAAGATTGTAGTTTAGCTACTTTCACCTTTGTGGTATCTTGATAGACTGTCTCCAAGATCTCCCATGCCCTCTTAGATGTAGTTGTTGCTGCAACCCTAGGAAAAATAGAATCATCCATTGCTTGTTGAATGATAAATAAGGCTTTTGCATCTTTTTTCTATTTTCTCTAAGTTCATCCTTTTGTGCTCTGGTCAAAGCTTGATAGGTTGCTTGATCTTGGGGTTCTACAAATCCATTTCCAACTATGTTCCAAATTTCTTGTGAACAAAACAATGTTTTCATCTTAATTGCCCCAAAATCGTAATTCTTACCAATGAGAATGCGAATTTGGGGCTGAGTGAGACCGTTGCTTATTGCCATGATGTGATCAGGTCTGTTATAGTGATCCCTCTTGTGATGGTGGCCTCTTGTATGTGGCTTTAAATCTTTCCTTTTACAATCTTCAAATTAAATGGCTAACTTAAGTTTAAGGGATTCTTTACAAAATTTACTTTGGGCTAAGCTACCACAAATAGGGGGATCCAATTCATCAAAGTCACCTAGAGGGTGAACCTAGCCTAATCACACCTCTAGAGGATTTGAAGCTTGGTGGATGGCATAATCAAGGAACACACCATCATTCTCACCAATTAAATTCAATCAATTACCATAATTTTTGCTATGGATGGACACTCTATTCTAAGATGCTTTTGAAACCACTTGCCTATATTATAATACACTCTTTTCTTTAAAAAACAAAGTAATAGAAACCCTCAAATCTCTAATAATTCTACTTGTCAAAGGGTTGTAGGTCAATTGGTGAGGATAATGGTATGTTCCTTGATTATACCATCCACCAAAATTCAAACCCTTGGAAGTGTGATTAGTCTAGGGTCTACGTGAGTGATTTTAGCTGACTAGACTTGTTCAAATGTAGAAATGCTAATTCAATTGTTTCCCAAAAAAAATTCTACTTCTCAAATCCTTAACAGGGGAAAAGACCTAATAGGTGAGATAGTTCCAATGGTTGAGATGGTCGCTGTGACCTTAAGGCCCAATATTTTTTGAAGTTTAGTACTAGTAGTTGTGACTTTAAGGTTGCTAGTGTTACTATAAGTACTAATAATTGAATGAAATGTGCCCTTTAGATTTAAAAAGCAACCAATCATGTGATGCCAAATCAACGCACCATCAAAGGGGGTCTTAATGCACACCTATTGGTCCACCTTTTTTTTTTGGGGAACTATTTGACACCTCAACAAAAAACATGCTGATGTGGCATCATATTTGATGATGTGGCCCTGAAACCTTAGTTATAAGCAGGGGCATTGCCAAGTAAGCTACTGTAAAAATTTTGGAGTGATTCAAAATTGCCACGTATGATTTTGAAAGACATGAAATTAGGGTGCACAACTACTGGGTCCTCTCCCCTAGATTGGAAATTTGGAAAACCCGCCCTCCTATGCTACGTCTGTCCATAGATACCTATGCTAATTACTACCTCATATAGGTATTCTACACATCATCCTCTTTCGTTTATTAAACCAATTACTACTACTGTACTACCTGTGCGATGATGAATTGGATCGCTTCTCGAAACAAACTTCATTAATATCGATAAAAGGCGTGACAGCTACACCCTCTATCATCGGTGTTTTGCATGCGAGTTAAAATGGCCTGTATCTGTGTGTATGCCCTGTCTGCATATTTCCACTGCTTTTTAAAGCGGCATTCTTTTGAATGATATTGGTAATGCTGGTGATGACAACGAGAGCAAGCAAACACAGAACTGTGAAGGGGATTTCTATTTCATGTTTCATGCAAAACCCCCTTCATTACAACGCAAGGGCTGTTAGCCCTTTATTGCTTGTACTAGTGGCGTTAGAAATTTTTTTAAACAAAATATTATTCGTTAAAACCCTAAAGCAATTATTGCAACCAGTTTCAAGCTGCTTTACTGCGCGTTACCTATTGCAATGCAGACCTTTTCGTTAAAAGCCAATGGTTGTCAACCCTCGATTCCCTCTACCAGTGGCGTTGGAGAAATTTTGCGTTTGAAGTGAATATCTCATTGCAAAGGTTTTTTCTAAAAGGCTCATTCGTTATGATTTGTTTTTGAAGTGGAATGCATGCGGGAAAGACGTTAATTTTTTTTGTTCTCACCATTGTTTATTTTTTATTTCAATTTTGGTTTTTTCTCTCCAAAAGTAAAAACTAAAATTGTGTATAATTTTTATTTGGAATTTGTTTTGTTCACAGAACCCAACGTGGGAAGGGCCACAATTGCAACATTTTTATGCTGTTGTTAGAGCTATGGTGGTGCTGCAAAGAGCAGGAACTCCCATAGAGCATGGGCGGCAGGTAAGGATTTTTATGAATCCTTGCTTAGGCAATGAAGTTTGTTAGTGTCTAAACAAATTCATCCACTTTTCCCCTCATTATTCATAATTTTTATTCTCAACACATCTCATGTCTGTAATGAGGACTGCATTCCATTTATGCATTTGATTTCACAAGAAGCTAAAGCACATTAACGCCTGAATAAATTATATTTCCTGTGCTTAGTGGACATTAATATCTAAAATTTAGTGAATTTAAATTAACATACCTTTGTAAATTTAGGCACCCCAGCCTTTCCATGTCCTGGTTGCATCCCCATTCACAAGTCACCTACCCTATCCTTGCACCTCCTCCACCTCCTCCATCACTTGTTGAAAGCTGGGATGATTTCTTCCTAAATGCTGTTCGTTATTTAACTTTAGTATGCTATAATGGTGTGTTTGGTTTTCTAATAGGGTGGGATGTATGGCGGGCAATTAGAAAACGGGCAACTTGGGTGCCAGGTCAGGCCTTTGCCCTCAGCGGTGTAACAGTGCAGATAATTGTTTGATATATATGATTTGTTCTATCATCACCAGCTCTTCGTTAGTGGTAGAGTTGCTGTGTGTGTTTTTACAGGCTAGGTATTTGCTGCCTCGAATGGCTGTGCCAGGTTTGTGAGCTTTTGTGGCGTTAGCAATAAGTTATAACTATATGTGCCCAAATTGGCTCTGAAGTGCTTTTACTTCATTCTAAGCGGCATGATGTTAGCAAATACTGCACTACTGTCATAACCTGGGAGACAAGTGTAAATCTGATTTTATTCATATGTATTATAGTCCTTGGTTTAATATTAGGTTGCACGATTTTAGTGAGTAAAACCATTCTTGACCCTCTGAGGCAGAGGATTTCTGCAATTTTCTCCATCACTGAAGATGATGAAATTCAATTTTCAAATGGGAGGACGATGTTAATTTCTTGGGGTGTACAGATATATTTATACATATCATATATGTACACATAGATATGCATACATATCATATATACACACACATATATATGATTGTAATGGTGAGATTTTCATACTCATACTAATTCCTATTTAGTTTTGGGCTCATTTTGATGGAATGTCTTAAAATACTTACAAATTGATAAGTGGCACACTGTTGTGCTAAGTTTGGTTCATGAACCAATATTGACACCAGCTCTCCTGATTTAATGTAGTTTAATTATATGCTTCTTGTTTGCATTTATTTAACTAGCCTAGATTTATGTAAAAGAGATTGTATTCCCTTACAATTATATATATGATAATATATACATACACATACATATAAATATATCTATATGTACACATACATATTTTTATGAGACATAAGTATATATGTGTGTATATGTATTTAAGAATTGCCTAAAGTTGCTCAAGTTTTCTGGCAAACATATTATATGGGACAACATACATGCACTCAAGGCTCTCTGAAATGAATCTGCACCTTACGTGTTTGGAGATTTGAGCCACTTTATTGAATTGACATAAGAAACAAGAATGAACGTCAAATCTCAGCCACACATTATAAGCTACAAAGAAATTGATTACAATTTGAAATCATTCAAGAGAGAATTTGTGCAGTAAGTTTTTGTGAAGGGTTTGGTGATTGGAAGTGGCACTTGCAACTACAACATATGACGAAAATCCACTTCCAATTATGCGTTGATGGATGTTCATACCCTCATCCAAAGCTCCAATTTGCACGCAGGCAGGGAGGATGCTAGAAAAGGTTGAGGAGTTGGGATTTACAGCTGCCAGTTGTATTTGCTTAAAAGTTTCTAAGGACTTTTCAACAAACCCATATCAAACATATCCTGCAATCATGGCATTCAATGAGACCACATTTCTTGGAGGTATTTTGTGGAACAGTTCACGTGCCTTGTTTATGCTTCCACATTTTTCATGCATGTCTACCAAGGCACTCGCAATTACAACATCTGACAAAAATTCCCCTTCCGTTATGCTTTGATGCATGTCAATACCCTGTTCCAAAGCTCCCATTTTGGCACAGGCAGGGAGGATGCTGGCAAAGGCTGTGGAATTTGGCTTTACATCTGCCAATTGCATTTTCTTGAAAGTTTTTAAAGCCTTTTATCAACGTGTCCATTTTGTGCATATCCTGCAATCATTTCAGTAAACTGGAACTCATATCTTTGAGGCATTCTATCAAACAGTTCTTGTGCCTTGTCTATGCTTCCACATTTTGCATATGTGTCTACCAGGGCACTTGTTACTATAACATCTTATGTGATGATTTCAGGATTCAACTGCATAGTTTAAGAGTCAAATTATGTGATGAATCCTGAAATCATCACATAATTTGACACACTGCGAAAAACACCACCTACTTAATAACTATAAAATTGGACAAAATTCCTCTATCCTTTATGTTTTGATGGATGTCTATACCCTGATCCAAAGCTCACATTCTGGTGCAGGCTGGGAGTACGCTGGCAAATGTGAACTTATCTCGGATTGGAGACCTGTTTGTTAAACAGTGTGACTGCATTGTGAGGATGCCCATGTCTTCTATATGCTGCAATAGTCATATTCCATGAGACGCTGTCTCGTTCTTTCGTGTGGTCAAACGCTTTACGGACATCCACCAAACTTCTGCACTTCACATACATGTAACAAAGGAAAATTGCTTGTGAGGGATGAAAGAGTGGACTTTTTTCCCATGTAAAAGTGTGTTCTTGAGAATACAGGTCTGCAATAATTGAAGATATGTAATCTTCACGGGGGTTGTGTGCAGTAAGCAGAGTGTGCAGCACCTCCTTCAACTGGCCCTCTCTACATAATGCTGTGAGATTGAGATGTGGATGGCAATGACATTTTATGATTGTAATTGGAATGTGGAAAATGTGCAGTGTGATTCAGTCTATGTTTACCACACAATGACATTGTCATTGGTAAGTGTGGGAGCATTTTCACTTTCACTAAACTATTTCCTCATTTTATAAGCTAATTGCAAATCTAAATTATTTCTTTCAAAGCAAGGAGGTCTCCACTAGAGAAAATTGTTCAGCAGTAGCAAAACCAAAAATATATCCCATCTTTGTCTAGTGTAGATTTCAACCATGTCTGATGTGTTTGGGAGTCGAGCAGGATCCTCAGGGTCTGGCAGTCAAGGCGGAGGCCAAATGGGGCGCCAGACAAGGAGAAAATCTGGAGATAGGGTCAGGTCTTGTCAATTGGTCTCAAAGTTGGAAGATAGGATTTTTTCATTAGAAACCTGTTTCATGGAGAGCAGTATGGGAAATGTTGAGTGTGAGGCCAGAGATCTTCATATTGAAGTAGCTAAGACAAATCAGAAAGTGGATGACAACCATAGAATACTGGAAACTGAAGTCAATATCTTGAAGAATCTCGTAGCAGCTCAAGGGACTGCAGCAGCTGTGACAGTGACAAAGTCTTCACACAAGGTGAAGGCGCGGGAGTCATATGATTGTCAGAGAGATGACAAGATTTTAGACAACTTCTGTTGGGACATGACAAAATACTTAGCTACACTTGCGGGTTACTCGGATGAGGCGACAAAATACTTAGCTACACTTGCGGGTTACTCGGATGAGGCCCAAGTGAGAATAGCAACAACCTTCTTGTCTTTGGTGGAGAACTAGAGATGAAGATGCCAAGGCAGGTAGAACAGTGGTGAAAGTGGACAACTGGGATGAGATGAAGATTGCTCTTAGAGATCAGTTTAAGCCTGGAAATTCAGTGTGGGTGGCAAAAAAAAATTGAAACAGTTGAGACAGAGTGGCAAGGTTAGAGATTATGTCAAAGCCTATACCACCTTGATGATTGAGATCAAAGACACGTCTGATTCAGACAGACTGTTGAACTTTTTAGACGGCCTCCAACCCTAGGCCCAGACTGAGCTAAGGCATGCAAATGTTCAGACTTTACCATTGGCAATAGCAGCTGCGAACAGACTCTTGGATTATAGAGATAAAACAACTAAGGATACTTCAAAGTCTGAATCCTAGAGTTCTCGGTTTGTGAAAAAGAAGTCACCTCAGAAGGAGGACAAGTCTTGGTTTAAGCTGGGATCGACTTCGCAGAGTTCAGGATACTCCGGGTCAGGTTAAATTTAGAAACTGTCCCCGAGCTATCAGTCCAAGGGTTCCACGAGTTGGTTTTCAAAGAACAACAAGCAACAACCCTCGTGGAGACCTCAAGGACCAACTTTATGCTTCATTTGTGGACGACCAGATCATTTTGCAAGAGAATGTCCAAAGCGACAGAGGCTCACAGCAACATCACACGAAGCGACTCAAAGTGAGTCTACTCCTAGCATGGGGGTAATGCAAGTTCTGGGAGCTGTGAAGGAGACAACTCTGGCTACACCGGCTGACCCAGCCGAAGCGGAATGCAAACATAATGTGTTACATAGAAGTGATGATTGGAAATCAGAACACAGTTGCAATGGTGGATACCGGTGCAACTCACAATTACATTTCGCTAAAGAGGGCCAAAGAGCTTGGTCTACAGTTTGGTACAGGGACAAGTTCTTTTAAGACCGTCAACTCACCTGCAAAGAAAGTGGAACGTATCATAAACAATGTGAATTTGAAGGTGGGATAGTGGGACGACAAGGTTGATCTTATGGCTATCATAATGGAGGATTTTGATATTATACTTGGAAAGGAGTTCATCAGGGTAGGGAAGATTGCAGTTATACCACACTTGGGAAGTCTTTTGTTTTTGTATCCAAGGCAGACATGCACGGTGAAGACAACACAAAAGAGACAATCAGGGAAGACAGATGATTTCTTCAGTGGGACTCAAGAAGGCATCAAGGAAAGGGAAAGAGCCTCTTTTCTTGGCTGCATTGTTGGGAGGCTGGGATGAAGATGAAGAGGTGGGCACACCTGTTCCAGCAGGCATTGAGAAAGTTATCAACCAGTACCAAGATGTAATGCCAATGCAATTGCCTGCATCATTACCACCAAGGAGAACAATACACCATAGGATTGAGCTGGAGACAGGGGCAAGGCCTCCAGCCTGGGCACCATACTGGTTGTCTGGACCAGAGATGGTCGAGTTGAAGAAGCAACTTGCAAAGTTGTTAGAGGCTGGATACATCCGTCCATCCAGATCACCATATGGAGCACCAGTTTTGTTTTAGAGGAAAAAGAATGGAGCATTGAGATTGTGTGTGGATTTCAGGGCCTTGAATAAGCAAACCATCAAAAACAAATATCCGCTACCCCTTATAGTAGACTGTTTTGATCGCCTAACAAGGGCGAGGTTCTTCACAAAACTGGATTTGAAACAAGGTTATTACCAAGTGAGAATTGCTGCTGGGGATGAAGAGAAGGCAATGTGTGTTACTTGGTATGGATCATATGAGTTCATGATGATGCCATTTGGGTTGTGTAATGCGCCCGCGACATTCTGCACACTCATGAACGACGTGTTCCGACCCCTGCTGGATAAGTCAGTGGTAGTGTATCTGGATGACATTCTCATCTACAGCAAGACAATGGAGCAACATAGACAGCATTTGGTGGAGGTGTTTGAGCTGTTGAGACAAAATTAGCTCTATGTGAAGAAGTGTTCCTTCGCTCAAGAGC
The DNA here is from genome assembly GCA_027924645.1 of Cunninghamia lanceolata. Classification (NCBI taxonomy): domain Eukaryota; kingdom Viridiplantae; phylum Streptophyta; class Pinopsida; order Cupressales; family Cupressaceae; genus Cunninghamia; species Cunninghamia lanceolata. The sequence continues at coordinate 5,289,049 of BSBN01000908.1, read as the reverse complement.
AAGTGTATTTTCTTGGGCATGTCATCGGTGGACGAACAATTCAACCAGATCCAGTTAAGTTGCAAACCATCAAGGACTGGGAGCCATTGAAAACAGTCCATGAAGTGAGACAGTTCTTGGGTCTGGCTAACTACTACAGGAGGTTTGTGTAGAGTTATTCAAAGGTGGCAGCACCACTCACAGATCTCTTGAAGGACAGAAAATGGTGGTGGTCGTCAGACAACATTTGATGAGCTGAAGCAGAGATTGACATCTGAGCTAGTGTTGGCATTGCTGGATTTTGCAAAGCCATTTGAAGTCCAAACCGATGCATCGAACTATGCTATTGGAGGTGTGCTCACGTAAGAAGGGCACCCGGTTGCATTTGAGTCAAGGAAGTTAAATGACAGGGAGAGAAACTACCCAATGCATGAAAAGGAGATGACAGGGATAGTGCATTGTCTGAGGGTATGGAGACTTTACTTGTTGGGTGTTCCATTCACAGTGAAAACAGACAACATATCTTCAACATTCTTCAAGACTCAGCAGAAGTTAACTCCAAAGCAGGCAAGGTGGCAAGAATTCCTTCCAGAGTTCGATTATGATCTTCTATTCAACCCTGGGAAAACAAATGTAGTAGATGCGTTGAGTAGAAAGAGTCAACTGGCCGCCATTGAAGGGATTCAAGGGGAGAAGTCGAATGAGTCCAGAGTAGTGCTCTCAGAAACAATGTTAGAGAACTTGAAGGAGGGACTGCAGGAGGACAGACAGGTGGCAGAGTTGGTCAGACAGGCGAGGAAAAGTAGAACTAGGAAGTTCAACATCAGAGACGGACTTTTGGTGTTCACCCAGGATCGGGTGTATGTTCCCAAATGGAAGAGCTTGAGGAGGGATCTCTTGAAAGAGTGTCATGATAGTGTGTGGGCAGGACACTCGGGGCAGAAGAGAACTCTCTCATTGTTAGAAAGGGGATTTCTCTGGCCGAAGATGAGAAAGGATTTCGACGAGTATGTCAGTGCATGCCTAATTTGCCAGCAGGATAAGATAGTGACTCGAGCACCAGCTAGGTTGCTCCAACCTCTACCTGTTCTAGTAAGACCGTGGGCAAGCGTGAGTATGGACTTCATAACTCAGCTTCCAAATGTGGACGGGCTAACAAGCATAATGGTTGTGGTCAACCGATTCTCCAAGTATGCAACATTCATAGCTTGCAAGACTCCTTGCAGAGCGGAGGATGCGGCTGACTATTTCTTCAAGCACATTGTGAAGTATTGGGGCGTTCCATTGAGCATAATTTCAGACAGGGATGCCCGATTCACAAGCAATTTTTGGGCAGAGTTGTTTAAGATTATGGGAACTAAGTTGCTGATGTCTACAAGTCACCATCCAGAAATAGACGGGCAGACAGAGAGGATCAACGCCATCTTGGAGGATTACTTGAGACATTATGTTCTAGCTGATCAGTCTAATTGGCCTAAGTTGTTGGACGCAGCTTAGTTCAGTTACAACCTACATAAGACATCGACGAGTCAATACTCGCCATTTCAACTAGCGACTGGGCAACAGCCGCTTTCTCCTCACACGATGATGAGTGGGTATTATGGAGAATGCCCATCTGCAGTAGATCATTTGAAAGACTGGCAAGATCAAGTGGACATGGCCAGGCACAACTTGACAAGGGCTGCAGAGAGAATGAAAGACTGGGTGGACCTGAAGAGGTCGCTCAAGTTCAACATTGGTGACAGGGTCCTCTTGAAAATGGACCCAATGCAGTTCAAACCGCTTAAGGGGCTCAGCCCTTCGTTGACAAGGCGCTTTGACGGATCGTTCTCAGTCATTGGAAGAGTGGGAAAGGTTGCATATCGGCTGAAGTTGCCAGAGCACATGAGGGTGCATAACGTTTTCCATGTGAGCCAACTCCGTCCTCACAATGCGGATGCAGAGGACTAGGACGGAAACATTCCTCCACGGGGGCCAGCAAATGTGATTGATAAAGTAGATTGCAAGGTAGAGGAAATCTTGCAGATGAGAGATAGAGGCTTCGGAAACAAAAAAGCAGAGACTTTCTTGTGAAATGGAAAGGAAAAACCAGAGCTGAGGCAAGTTGGGAACCTGCTGCTTCTCTATGGAAATATGAGAAGGAAATTTTGGCGTTCTTGCGGAGCAGGAGTGCCTTCTCGTATAAGTGATGGATACTTGGGATTAACTCCAGTGTGCGGGCGGGCACATCGGCGCCGAGGACGTCGCCATTTTGGAGTGGGGGAGAATGTAAGGGACAAGTAGGCGAGCTGCTCGGTGCAGCGAGTCGGCCAGAAATCGGCATGTAGGAAATCCGAGTTGCATTCGATGCAGGAAATCCGAGCTGTTTCCGGGCGAGCTGATTCCTATGTGACACTACAAGCAATTCGCAGACAACAGAGAAGTCGCATAGACGAGCTCGAGCTGGGATGACGAATTGTGAGGTAATTGTGAAACCGGATTGTGAGGTGGTTGTTATTCCGGAATGTTAAGTCATTGTGGCAGCAGCGCTTCATCCTTCCGTGGTGCTATGTTCAGACTTATGACTACTATATGGGGAAGAAGATTACCCCGACTGCGATTGAAACATCGCATCTACATTGTTCAGAGTGAGTTGAGCAGCAATAGAGTTTCTTCCTCCAAAACGAAGTGCCACATTGGTTGTATGACAAGGAGGCACTGATCTTGTGAGTATAGGATCAACATAGTTTTGAGTGGTTCTATGCAGCAGAGCAGTAGCCAGCAGAATTGTGACATTGGAATAGTTTTGTTTCACAATACTTGTGACACTTCTAGGTTCAAAGGATCGAGCTTGGAGTGCTCAGAGTTGTCGTGAAGAGTTTATCCTGAGTCTAGTGTATAGGTTAGGATTTGTGCATAATAGCGTGCCAAACTTGGAGAGTCAGTGTGAGTTGGGGTGGGTGTCAGTGTTGTAACTGGATTTGAGCAATATCTACGTTGCAGACTTCACCATATTGTATGTAGGCTTGGTGCCATTTGTATAAATCAATAAAAAGGAAACCTGTTACACCCTACTTCTTGTGTCAAGCTTTGCATTGCTTTCTTAACTCTTTGCATTGTGTTTGTGTAAATTATATCCGCTGCATACTTGTGTTAGTGTTTGCAAGACGACTTTGAGAACAGGCATAGTTCGAATCACTTGAATTCGTAGATTCGCACAAGATTGCATAGTAGAGTGTTGTCGGTGCCGCAAGGCCCTGAAATCCACACACAATCTCAATGCTCCATCCTTTTTCCTCTGAAACAAAATTGATGCTCCATATGGTGATCTAGATGTACGAATGTATCCGGCCTCTAACAACTCTGCAAGTTGCTTCTTCAACTCGACCATCTCTGGTCCGGACAACCGGTATGGTTGCCCCAGTCTCCAGCTCAATCCTATGGTCTATTGTCCTCCTTGGTGGTAATGATGCAGGCAATTGCATTGGCATTACATCTTGGTACTGGTTGATAACTTTCTTAATGCTTGCTGGAACAGGTGTGCCCACCTCTTCATCTTCGTCCCAGCCTCCCAACAATGCAGCCAAGAAAAGAGGCTCTTTCCCCTTCCTTGATGCCTTCTTGAGTCCCATTGAAGAAATCATCTGTGTCCTACTTGACTGTCTCTTCTGTGTTGTCTTCACCAGACACGTCTGCCTTGGATCCAAAAAACAAAAGACTTCCCAAGTGTGGTATAATTGCAATCTTTCTTGCCCTGATGAACTCCTGTCCAAGTATAATATCAAAATCCTCCATTATGATAGCCATAAGATCAACCTTGCCGTCCCACTGTCCCACCTTCAAATTCTCATTGTTTATGATACCTTCCACTTTCTTTGCAGGTGAGTTGACGGTCTTAAAAGAACTTGTCCCTGTACCAAACTGTAGACCAAGCTCTTTGGCCCTCTTCAGCGAAATGTAGTTGTGAGTTGCACCGGTATCCACCATTGCAATTGTATTTTGATTTCCAATCATCACTTCTATTTAACACAAATCATGTTTGCATTTCGCTTCGGCTGAGTCAGCCGGTGTAGCTAGAGTTGTTTCCTTCACAGCTCCCAGAACTTGCATTACCCCCAGACCAGGAGTAGACTCACTTTGAGTTGCTTCATGTGACGTTGCTGTGAGCCTCTATCACTCTAGACATTCTCTTGCAAAATGATCCGGTCGTCCACAAATGAAGCATGAAGTTGGTCTTTGAGGTGTCTGCAAGGGTTGTTGCTTGCTGTTCTTTGAAAACCCACTCGTGGAACCCTTGGACTGATAGCTTGGGGATGATTTTTTACTGTAACCCAACCTAGAGTATCCTGAACTCTTCGAAGTCGATCTCGGCTTGAACTGAGACTTGTCCTCCTTCTGAGGCGTCTTCCTTTTCACAAACTGAGAACCCTGAGATTCAGACTTTGAAGTATCCTTTGTTGGGTTATCTCTATAATCCAAAAGTTTGTCCACAGCTGTTATTGCCAATGGTAAAGTCTGAACATTTGCACGCCTTAGCTCAGTCTGGGCCCAGGGTTGGAGGCCGTCTAAAAAGTTGAACAATCTATTTGAATCGGACATGTCTTTGATCTCAATCATCAAGGCAGTGTAGGCTTTGATATAATCTCTAACCTTACCACTCTGTCTCAACTGTTTCAGTTGTTTCTTTGCCACCCACGCTGAATTTCCAGGCTTAAACTGATCTCTAAGAGCAATCTTCATCTCATCCAAGTTGTCCACTTTTACCACTGTCCTCCCCGCCTTGGCATCTTCATCTCTAGTTCTCCACCAAAGTTTTGCACTTCTAGACAAGAAGGTTGCTGCTGTTCTCACTTGGGCGTCATCCAACTGCAAGCGTAGCTAAGTATTCTATCATGTCCCAACAGAAGTTGTCTAAAATCTTGTCATCTCTTTGACCATCATATGACTCCGACGCCTTCACCTTGTGTGTAGATTTTGTCACTGTTACAACTGCTGGTGTCCCTTGAGCCGCTGCGAGATTCTTCAAGATATTGACTTCAGTTTCCAGTATTCTATGGTTGTCATCCACTTTCTGGTTTGTCTTAGCTACTTCAATGTGAAGATCTCTGACCTCACACGCAACATTTCCCATTCTACTCTCCATGAGACTGGTTTCTAATGCAAGAATTCTATCTTCCAAATCTGAGACCAATTGACAAGTCCTGACCCTAGCTCTAGGTTTTCTCCTTGTCTGGCGCCCCATCCGGCCTCTACCTTGACTGCCAGACACCGAGGATCTTGCTCGACTGCTGAACAATTTTCTCTAGTTGGAGTCTGATTTCCCAATACTGTAATGTAAATTAAACAAGTTGAAGGGGGCAATAGCTCATTTTAGTTGGAGTCTGATTTCTCTATCATGGCTTATTTGATTGGAAGCTGTACGTGCACTCCAAGCTGTCTAAAATGAATTTGCACCTTACATTGCCTAGTGATTGGTGCAACACGGGTGTGTGTGTGTGTGTATGTATGTGTATATATATGTATGTATGTATATAGTATATATACATCTACGCATTTATGTATATATATACATGTATATACATGTGTACACATAGATATGTATATACATGTGTACATATAGATATATTATACACACACATACAACATACATACTGTGGAAAAATCACATCTACAACTACTATTAACACCCATAGATTTTACAATTTAAAAACAATAAATTTAACAGTTTAATAACAACAATTCCAATCAAAGGCATAGTGATATGGTTGCATTGTGTAGTTGGAGTCTGTTACTCAATGTACATATTTAGTTTGTTGAGGAAGAATGATAATTGCAGAAGAATATGTTGAAATACGTGAGAAAGAGAAGCTGGTTGTTGAAGGGACGTCATTAATGTTCATCAGCATCCTCCGTCTTTAATAAGTTAAAGAGAGGGGAATATAGAGGTGTAGGTGAGGCATCAATCATGCCAAATGAAATACCCAACAGATGTCTTCCCTGAATTTCTTTGCAGGTTCATCCTGCATGGCTGTATTTGTTTCTGTTAAAGAAGCATCATGGACTAAAAATATATTTACTATAATTCTTTAGAATTTACAGTATGCAGAAAATTCAACCTTTCATTTGATATAGCCTAAAAAAATTTGATTTTATTTTATTTAAAAAAAATCATACACGGCCATATGACTATCAAATTAAAACCCATGCATGGCTGATGTATAGTGGTGTACATGTACACATGGATGTACATGCATGTTGGTGTGATTGTGGCTACATGTGCATGTGTGTGTTCTACACGTCACACATAAATGCATGCAGATACAAATGCATGTGCATAGATACACATGTCAAGTACGCTTGTGTATAGATACATGGGCCAAATTTGATGGCTGTCGTATTATGCATTTTTGCCCTAAAACACAATAAATTTTTATTAAGGTCCCGATTGGTCACAAAAGACAAGAAGAAGAGGTTGCAGGAACGCAGTGCCAAAACACACATTTGGACTTAAAGTCCAAAGGACCACAGAGCCAATCGGGGCCCGAGGTCCTGATTGGACAAAAAAATAGAAAGGGGAGCAAAGTCCCAAAACCAATAAGGGCCCCAATCTACAGCTTCATATATTTGGTCAGAGTTGCAGGAGAAGCAAATCACAGAAGCCATATAACTAGATCCATTAAAATTTCATGGCAAAAAACCTAAAAAAAATGATTCATAGTGAAAAAAACAGAAAAAATCCGTCGGTGTTTTTTTTCTTTCTACTTGACTGTTTCATTCTTATTTGATAAAAAAAAATTGTGCATGAAATCAGAAACTTAACCACAAATACAACATCAAACACAAGAGACACCAGATTTTACGTGGAAAACCCCAAGGTGGGGAAAAACCACAGAGAGGATTAGCTCTCAATATATATTGCAATCTTGAAATAATGATGATGAAGATAGGGAGCAGCTTCAAAAGACGTCTGAACTAGACAGGGAGATGATTTTGGCAGAGAAAGCAGAGGCGAGGGATAAATATTTTTGGTGCGGAAGAGGGCTGAAGCTCAACAAAATGAGACTAGGAACCAGAGGGGAAAAGATGTAGGGCCACCATCTTCACGGATGCGCTCTTCTGTGAAATCTACCAGGACAGTGAAAGAAAATGCCTTTAATGAATTAGTTGCAAGGAGACAGAAGGCACATGATTCAGATGTGCAGAGAAAGCGAAGGAACACTGCTGGGTCATCTAGAGGACGGGATTCTTCACCTGGCAGACGAAAGTCTCATGCTAGTTCTAGTGTTAGTCCATCATCCTCTAGTAACAGGGATCAGAGTCCAAGCAGTCATGGAGATCCAGATGACAGTGATGGAGAAGGCACAAATTCTAATATTCCTTCCTTTGAAGATATTAAGAGTATAACAATCCAGGGATCAAAGCTTGCCAAGTGGTTCATGGAGCCATTCTTCGAAAAGATCATTGTGGGTTGTTTTGTGAGAATTGGGATTGGTATGTCAAGGTCAGGACAGTGTATTTACTGTCTTTGCATGGTCAGAAATGTAGACGCAACCAAGGCTGACAAGCATTACAAATTTGAGAATAGGATTATCCACAAGTACTTGGATTGTGTTTGACGCAGTGATGATAGTGCAGCTAGATGGCAGATGGAGAGGGTGTCTGATTTGCCGTCTCTTGAGAAAGAGTTTAAGGAATGGGAACGGAAGTAGGGTGCACTGGGGACTGAGTTTTAGGTAGAGCTGATGTGGAAGAGAAGAAAAATGCACTGAAGGAAATAAATAATTTTGTCTATTTTGCAGAAACTGTAAAGCAGATGCTGCAGGAAAAGAAGATGGCTTCTGCAAGGCCATCAAATCTGACTGCTGGTAAGGATAGGCTGAGGAAAGAAATGGAGCTTGCAGAGAGCAAACACAATTATTTAGAAGTGGACAGGATCAAAATAAGGTTGAAAGACTTAAAGTCCTTTCACTTCAAAGAAAATTCAAGGATGCAAAAGCCTTAATGCTTGCAGAGATGAATAAGAATGCTTCAATGATCAAGCCTGCTAACTTTTATCTCAAAGCAGTTGAGGCTGGGTATGATCCTTTCTCTCGTCGCTGGATTAGATCACAAAATTATTACAGCAGTTCATAACAGGTACAGGTGGGTAGGTCTAGTCTCTGCCCCAGTATTGATTCATATTACAACATATTACATTCTTTTCTTATAATCTCTCTTACTCTTTTATCTATTACATAAGGCATATATATATACATATGTTTCTCTGAAGTGATATGTCCCTTGTTTTGCACCTCATGTCTCGTCCGGTACCATGGTCTTCTTCCAGTTCTTGACCTATCTTCCGGTATTCTCTGGTATCCCCTGTTCCAGTTCTTAACCTGCTAACATCATTTTAAAAGGGGGGAAATTTGTGGCAGACTCTAAAATATTCTAGAGTATTATATATGTATAAATATCTAGTGTATGCTGTTTCCTTCTTTCACCATGGTATTCCTTAGCACTTGAAGGGCAAATTTGAATGGATAACCTTACAAGGGATGAAAGTGCATGCCCTGCATTGCTGTAGCACTTGATTTGACCTATTTGGTGTGTGAACCGACTCCTACCCAGCAGCCATCAGCCACTTGCTACTTCTGATCACCACAACCTTTCCAATAACTTATGCACAAATTATTTCTTGAATGACGTCAAATTGTGATTAATCTTCGATCACCAGAACTTTGACAAAAACTTACGCACAAAATTCAATAAAAAACAAATTCTCTCTGGAATGATTTCAAATTGTGATAATTTTTTTAGCTTATATTGTGTAAATGAAATCTGAAGTTCCTTGTAGTTTCCTAGTGCATCATGGTATGACGTAGGTGTGGCTCTGCTAACTCCCTCATATCCATTCAGATTCATGTTCACTGATCATTGATAAAAGTTCTGTTGAAACATCCCTACAAAATAGGGGAACAGACCCAATAGGTGAGATAGTTCCAATGGCTGAGATAGTATATGTGCATTTAAGGCCCAATATTTTTAAAACTTTAGGACTAGTAGTTGTGACTTTAAGGTTGTTAGCGTTACTATAAGTACTGATAATTGAATGAAATGTGTTAAGTGTTACTATAAGTACTAAAATGAAATGTGCCCTTTAGATTTAAAAAGCAACCAATCATGTGATGCCACATCAGCCCACCAACAAAACATGACTTAATGCACACCTATTGGTCCACCCTTTTTTTTGGGGAACTATTTGACACCTCAACAAAAAGCATGCTGATGTGGCATCATATTTGATGTTGTGGCCCTGAAACCTTAGTTATAAGCAAGGGCCTTGCCAAGTAAGCTACTGTAAAATTTTTGGAGTGATTCAAAATTGCCACGTATGATTTTGAGAGGCGTGAAGTTAGGGTGCTCCACTACTAGGTCCTCTCCCCTAAATGTCTGGTGCTATGTGCTTTTTCTTAAGAGTTTTTTTCTCTACGAGGATTGAATGCTTCATTTGAATTGTGCTTTGAATGATTTTCTGGGAGGAAGCTTTTGTTTGGACACTGTCAAAATGAGCCTAACACCCTTATGATTTTGTCATATTTTGCAGGTTACTTAACCTTATGAAGCGAATTGGCCTAGGTACCTTATGATGAAAATTAGTCTAGCTTCTTTATTGACCCGCTCACTTGGTGGGTTGAGCCATTCACTGTCGTCGTATTTTGCAGGTTCCTTCAACTTCTGAAGAAAATTGTTACAGGTATCTTTTATCTTTTTAAGAAAATTGGTCCAGCTATTGCATTGGATTGCATACATCTTGGTTTGTTGTCAAATTAATTGCTGTATTATAGAGTATGTATGCTTGTGTACACTGGACCATTGGAGTGAATGGCCCTACTTTTCACAATATTTGCAGCTGCATTCCCCATCTTTAGTTCCAGCATTGCTGTTACTATAACTATGGAGTCTGCTTTAGCACATGTGAAGGGAAATGCAAGGTCTGTCCTAGGTATATTACCTTGTTTTAGGTTTAAGCTCTCAATGATCAGTATGGGGTATGTCTATAGACCATTTTTCCCAAGGAAAGGATTGCATGGATTTATATGACATCCAAGTTAACTGGACGGGTTTTACACTCTTCTAAACTTGATTTGTTACCAATAAAAACAAATTTCAAAGAACCTTGTAGTCTTAGAAGTGTCTGATGGTATGACATTTTTTCTCTCTTGCTTCTGTAACATGGCATGAATATTTAATTCGGTATTTCCTGCAGGTAATTCTAAAGCATGATCTTTACGAATGGCTTTGAAGAAAGTTCTGGAGGACACCTAATGATGAATATTAGGTTAATGTTGCTTGCTGTTGTACAACATAAATTTAGTTTTTGTTTTTGCTAGCTATAATCTTTCATTCCGGGAGTCATTTTCTGTAATCTGTTGAAATTCAAATTGAGGTGTGTTTCCTTATTCAATTTCATTAACTATTTGTTTTTTCCATCATCTGCTGGAGTTTAGATAATAAAAATGATGTCTACAAAATGCCTGAGTCGCAGGTGAAGATATTCTTGAGTCTTTTTTGGGATATGAACTTCGTCTTTAGTCAAGCAAATTTTCATATTCTTTCACTTATTACTTATGCCACAAGGCTATCAAAATCCAAATTTATTAAATTAGTGATTTTAAAAAGAATGAAAACAAAACCACTTGGAAATGGGAATATATCAATATTGGGTTTAGATGTGCACATTCTTGTGTCTGTTTGCATAGAATGCTTGCAATTTTGTATACAATTAAACCCACAAATTTTGTTAAAGGTTATCATCTAGACATCTTGGATACAAATTATTTTACAGCAGTCCCCCTTTGAAGATCACTGAGTCACTTCGTTCTATAGTTCGATGCACACATCAATCCACCCCCTATATATAATGCAACTATACACTGCTGTATATAATTATAATGCATACTACCGGGTATATAATACTTACTACCAGACTACCAGATATATAACGCTTTCGTCATTTTTAGGCCAACATTAGTAATGCTTTGGCAACACATTTTATTGTTAAGTCCTGGTCAGGTTTGAGATTTGATAATATTTGATGAGGGGCAAGCATGGCATCATTGAGGATTGCCCCCGCCAAGATCACATGATGATGAATGGATTATCAAGCATGGTATCAATGTACGCATATATATGGAAGTCTTATTATTTGGTTTGTTACCTTATCATGATTTGGGGGTGAAAGTGTTAGAGCAGGATGAATGTTAGGATACAACGGGGATGGAGTGCTATATGCTTAGGGACAATGCATCGTGATGTAAATGAGTTTATGGAGTAGTTGACTCAAGGTGTACAGAAGTTGGGCTTAGTTGATGTGGGCCCAATTAGTAGCTTTTTTGATGGGTGAATTTATTACCTTCTTGTGTTGCAAGGATGAAAAATGTTAAGAGTGGGTTGAATGCTAGGATACAATGGGAGTGATACTTTATGTGCCTAGGGCCATGGTATTATGATGTATGAGGTTATGGAGTAGCTAACTTGTGGCTCACAAAACTTAGGTCTATTTGGTATGGGTCCATTGAGTTGCTTTTGTAATGGGTCAACTGGTTGAGTGTTGAAATAAATTATATCCAATTCACCCAATAAGTATTAGGTAGAGTGGGGGTTTAACCCTAACTTTAGGATTCTTAGAAGAGAGGCTAACTCTAGGATTATTAAATAAAGGGCAACATAGGGAGACATCTATTACTGTAAATCATCATGAATTATGCTTATTTCTCACGTAGTAAATGTAATGAAAGATAGCGTCTTAGATTTCTTTTTGGGTATTTCTTGGAGTCCGTCCTCATATAGGGAATGTTATATGTGTTGCAACCCTACCTTCAAGGGTGTTTTTATTTCTATTTTGAGTGATTGAAGATTAGGGCATATTTTCTTGTTACATATCTTGTGTTTATATTCTATGGGTTTTTTTTCTATATTGTATATTTAGTTCTTAAGGGATAATTGTCCTAGCATCTTTGTATCTTCTTGTGGGATATTTCTTGGAGTCGTTCCTCATTTAGGGAATGTTATATGTGGTGCAACTTCAAGGGTATTTTGATTGAGTGAATTGATTATTAGGGCACATTTTCCTACTACATATATTGTGTTTATATTCTATGGTATTTTTTGTATATTTGATATATAGTTCTTAGGGATAATTGCTCAACTAGCAAGCAATTGATAGTCCTTTATTTACGGAGGAATTGTTCAACATTATTATTTTGGCAAACAACAAACTATCTAGCATTAGAAATATGTTTTTAACTACCAAAAATAAAATCGGCAAACAAAACTATCACGATTGTCTCTTCATGGGATGACATTAATGTTGAATGATTAAAAAAATTCAAGTAGTTGTAATGCCAACTCATGATATTGTATCAATTTTCCTTTTTTTTTGGTCTTATAGTTGATTAAGTTGTGAATTGCCATGGATGTCTATGTGTAACATTTAAAAAGGCGGTTGCACATAACTGCACAATTAATGTCTCATTCAACCACATTGTTTTTGATATTGATAAGAGATTTTGAAAGGGCTCGGACCCTTGTACAACAAAGCAGCCAAAAGACAAACAAAACTAGTACCATGATGAAGGAGCAGTCTGAACTTGATCCAAAGAATAAGATCTAGGAGAAATTGTGGGGTTTGTTGTAACCTCACTCACTAGCACCCCCATAGGCACCATAGGGGAAATGAGCAAAGTATCTCGAGAAGGCTCATTCTTTAGGGAGGATCCATCAACTGGGGAGTCAGAAGCGTTGATAGTCAAGTGATTATTGAGTGCATTCTTCCACCAAATAACTACACTCTTGTGGTGATAGTGGGGACAATCAGAGGCCAGGTGATCAATAGTAAAACATCATCTACATTTGAAGGGGAGGCCCTCATAAACTAGTTGTGTCCAAGGCCTTCCCCCAACCATCAGAACTACATCTGTAAGAAGAGCTTTTGAGATGTCAATATCCACCAAAATGCAAGCAAATGTAGTGTCCCATGAATGAGGTAGTGGAGTCTACCTTTAGGAAGCGACCAATAGCATTGCTGATGGCCTTGTAACATCTTTCCAAAATTGGAGAGGAAGATTTGGCAACCTAACCCATATTGGTCTGATGTTGAGTGGCTTGGTGAGAGGGTTGAAGGAAAGAGCCCATGGTTTGATTGAGAGGGAGTGCACACCCCACATCCAAACCTTGTCGTCTAGTAGTAAGTCTCACTCCTCAAAGGTAGCAAAGGTCACAATGAAGAATCCCCTTGCATAGGGGAAGAGCTCAATTGATGCAGTACAAGAATCTACACATCTAGCTGCAACTCACAGATACGCATGGATTGCAAAATACACCATAGCATTTTTTATTATTTTCAAACGAAGTCTGATTATATATAATAAAACCAACTATTTATCTGCAACAAGAAACAAAAAGGTGCCTCTCATGGTCTCCTTTCTACAGAAACATCTCCTCTTATCTGCATGCTTCAAACATGTACTCCATTGATCTCTACTCTTCCAGACATCAGTGTTGCACATCAAATCTTCTCAGTTTTACCTCTTCACACCTGCAACACAGGCCTCTAAAACCTGCCTCCATCCCTCTGTTTCACACTGCCAAAATAAACCATTTTAATATGCCTCGGTGGCGTTCATGTCTGCTTTTCTTGGTGCTCTTCTTTCTTAAGCGCTGCCATTTCCCCGCCCTTTAATGCGCTTCAGGCATCATTTAAAATAAGCCTCAAAAGGCATTTACCATTTTCCCTTGTGGCGTTCTATTCACCGCCTTTTGTTGTTGCCCAGAAGAAACGGAATATACCAAAAATAAATAATGTTTAAATGCCTCCAAAGGAGGCGTTTCACTCTTCCCATGCACAACACTCTGCATTCCTTTTCTTGTTTTGGCGCTGCCTTAAAAGAATAATAAAAAAACTGATTTATAAGCCGTAAATGAGGTGCATCAAAAGCCCATGCAGCCTTCTTTTTACCTCTGCCCATATATTAATAAAATATTCCTTTCAGATGGCGTTAGGAATAATGTTGTTCATTCATGTTTTATCAGCCACCAAATGAGGCGTTAAGAATATACTTCTAGTGTGGCGTTTTAAACTCTTATTTCTGCCTTAAAATAATCTTTCAAATCTGATTTCTATTATGCAGAGAAGATTCTCTGTCACCACCTGGAAATGTGATGGATGCTCCTTCATCATCAATCTTTCCCTGCACAATGGGCTTCAATGATTCTAGGACCCATTTATGAAGATTAGGAAAATCAAGGAAAATCAAAGTTGAAAAGAGAGGGGGATTAGGAAAATCAAGGAAAACCAAAGTTGAAAAGAGGGGGATCAAGCCTCTGAAGGGAGTTATCAATATTGCTCTTGCCCCAGAACCAATAATGCATCTAGATCCACAAAGAATGGAATTCTCAAATATGTAATATATGTAAATTAGGAAATGATGTATCGATAGGTGCATGAGAAGTGTAGTGTTGCAGCTAATTGGTTGACAATTAATTGTCCTTTACTAGGTTTATGGGAGACAAACTTGAGGTCAAAGTTTGAGAGTTGACATTGCCCATTATACAGTGCGACCCAAGAGAATGGCTTTAGACATGTATTTAAGAGGATTTTTTTTAATATAACATTGTTAGGCCAACATTAATTTATATAATACTTACTACCAAACTACTAGATACATAAATGCATAAATAAATTTGTAACGGAGAAAATTGCATGCTTTGAATTTTTCCTCTTTATTTTGGATTCAATTTGACTCAGTTGTGCGGATTGCAACGAGTAGCATAGAAATGACATGTCATTGATTATTTAACACAAAAAAAATGACATTTGAATGCTAGTCATTGTACATGGGACCAACGAGTCAAAGTGAGTCTAAAATAAAGAGGAAAAATTCAAGGTATGTAATTTTCATCATTACAATTTTATATATGCATTTACGTATCGTGTATACGTGCATGTATAAATATGTGCACACACGGACACACACATGTAGATGCATATATACATACAAAATTGCCAATAGTTATAAAATAACTTGTATATGATGATGTATATGCACTACAAGCTCTTGGGAATGATACCTTGTCTGGTTTTGAGTTACGTTAGTGAATACTAACATATACCATAGATGCATACAAATGTACAAAAACACACAAATATCATATCAAAGTCGTGTGGACATATGGAGATATACACATACATGTTTGTAAGGGAAAATAAACCACCTACATAAAATCTATGCGAAATAAATAAATAGAAGTATTTAATAAATAATCTAGACAAATGAATTGGGATTTGTGTGTGTATATATATATGCATTTGATTGGATACAAGTAAGCATAATTAACTTGGACTAATTAATGACAATTGGGATTGATAATTGTCACAATTATTTTAGGAAAGTAAATAAGAGGACCAGAAAGACACAACTATCCTTAGCTCTATAAATGTTTAGAGATTGATGTCTATGCGAAATTTGATATGCCTTTAAATTCGGAGCACAATATCTTTGCTAGATATTTGCATAAGAATCAAAATATTCCTTTTTGATTGTGCATGGTGGAGTTTGGGGATTAGGGTTGATTGTGATTGTGGATCTATCCTTCACCTCGATGTGATTCAACAACTTGTAGACTTATACTATTTATTTTGTTTGATTTGCCTTAATTGTTCCTCCCTTTTTTGAAATATAGAGCTTATGGTATTGAAAAATATTTAGATAGCGTTTTTGTTATGTCACGCGAAGACATGTTCTCCTAGGTCAACACATGGAAAACAAGAGTAATGATCAAAGACAACACTTTCTAGACACCCATATGGTTCTAGGGGTGCTCATGCAAAACTAGACTCCTTTTATTGCACCAATTAAGAGTGATTATGCAAATAATATGCTTTTGAGTGCATAGAGATATCAAATGAGTAAGTGAATGCCTTTAGAGGCAAGAACATCACAATAAATTATGCAAAATTGTACTTAATCATTAGAGGGAAACATGTGGTGGGAGATGACACAAATTTGAATTTAAAAGTTTGAAATTGAAGGGGTCAAGTCTAGTGGTTAGAGATTGACCTTGCGAACACATGCTTGATCCAGGACTAGAAAGCGGGTGGATTAAGATGGGAAACATGTGCATTGACCCTGTGACCACAAACTTGATCTAGGACCAAAATGCGGGTCCAACGATATGGGAAACATGTGCATTAATATGTGTATAGGTAAATGTAACTAAAACATGGACAAGATGTATGTATGGGAATATGTGAGCATAGGGATAAGGTAAAGAGGCATAAGTGCATAAGAAAATGTGATGAACAAGTGGGTAGCATAGGGCAAGGGATTGGATAGTACACAAAGTTATGCCATTTGTCAATATGTCTATGTATCAAAGCACTCTTTAAAAACAAGTACAAAACTAAATGGGAAATGACATGGGTATGCAAATCTCACCATTACATTTTGTCCCCTACTTTGAGGTGTTTGCAAGTCCTAAAATGATCATGCATTTAAAAGTATGTAGCACTCCCAAATATGAATGAAAAATAAATATTTACACATCAAAGGATATCTCCATGAGGTCAATGTAAGGTAATAGAATCTGCAAGGTGTCATTGTGTAGGTGTGCCATCTTGATGCATAGGCACATCTCCTTGGGTTGGCATAATCTTGCATCCAAAAAATAGATGTTTAGTTCTTTCTCGTACACTTAACTTGTGCACACCTTCTATTGTGGTAGTTTCTCGTGCATTGGCTTAACTATGGGTGTGTCATGTTGTGTTGGGTGGCTTGTGTCCCACATGCATTGTAGTTTGTGGTGTGCTCCCATGTATGTTTGATGAGTACAAGTCTTTTTGTGTTGAAGACTCGTTGATGGTTAAATCTTGTTCCTCATGTATGCACTTCATGATCGACCATGTTAGATGTTTGGTGATTTGTCATTCCATCAAATTCTAAGGTGACACAATTAGATGTTTGATAGCATGTTAGTTTTGAAAGTCAAAAGAATGTCACTTCATATTTATTAAGGGATGGTTGGTTTGTTCTCTATTAAACAACACATTGTCGGTCAATATACTTCTTGATTTTTCATTTATTTTAGCAACCAACTTTCGTCCTACATGGTAGTGGAAGTGGCATGCATTATATATAGTGGTCTCGAAATTTTTGAAAAGGTTTAGAAGGTTGGTGGATTGAGAGTCAAAAGAACATAGTGGATGATTGATAATTGAGTTTTGGGTAGAGCTTTTTAGCTTGTATGTAGCTAAAGAGAGTCTTTGCAAATATCTTTAAGGGGTTGGGTTGCGTATCACAAGGTTTCACATATTGGTGGCCCTTTGTAATCTTCCATTATTTTTGTAGTTTCACTTTTGGTTAACGTTGTTCCCTTTGTTTTCTTTCTTGTCTTGCTTTTGTTGTGTGCTTTGTGTGTGCCATTTGTTGATTATTCAGTTGACCTAGGGTATCATTGCACTTTTTTGGTATTAGAGCTGTGTTTAGAGTCCTAAATGTGAGCTCATGAGAGTTCCATTAATGAAGCATTTGTGCACAATGTGTTGCATTGCAGGTGAATTGAAGGAGATGTCTCACAAATTAGGAAGAAGACGTGCAAGGAACCAGTTAGTAGCCCATGTTGCAAAACTAATTGATGCATTATGATTCATTGAAGCATGGATTGAGACCATTAAGACAGAGAGAAGAGGGCATCAACAATTATGGAAGGAGGTTGTGACATGTAGGGAGGTATCGTGAATGCAAATAATATTAAGGAGGACATCACAATGGATGAAATATTCATCAATGTCTTGCTAAATGCTAGGATCAAGCTGAGGATTAGTCTCCCATGCTACTTAGGTAGCTTAAATGTAGAAGAGTTGATTGACTGGATTAGAGTAGGAGACATACTTGGAGTTCAAAGACATTGAGGACCCAAACAAAGTCAAGCACACTACCACAAAGTTAAAAGAGCATGATAAACTATGGTGGGACTCAGTCTAGAAAAGCTATGTGCAAGAGAAGCATGGAGTCTTATGTTGGGATCACATGGTGGCTAAGCTTAAGAGGAATTTTTTACCATGTGTTAGATCTACACAAAAATCTCCAAAATCTATGCCAATGAGACATCTGTAAAGGAGTACATGGATGAGTTCTACAAACTATGTGTTCACATTAGTCATGTAGAGGATGACATTGAGAAAGTGTCAAGGTATGTAAATGGATTGCACATCTCAAACTAAGATGAGATGTGCCTGCTAACCATTTGGTCCATCAAGGAGGCCTACCAACTTGCACTCAAGGTGGAAGAGAAGTTACCCATAAACAATAGAGTGTATGCACTAGTGGTAAGGGAAAGGATGGGAAGAGCAAGTAGAGTGTATGAAGACATACCATTGTGTGCAAAAACTAGTGGCACTACATTGAGCACAAATCACAGACATATCTTTGACTGAGGTGGAGATAGAAGGCGAAGTCAATGAAAAGGCTTCAAATGAACTTTCTCAAGATGTGGGCAAGCGAGTTAGCATGTGTTTGAGTGTCCATATGTCTATGAGAGAAAGGTTGCACAAAGAAGTGTGTGCATGTTGTGTGGGTTGGAGAGGCAAGCTCATCAAGGAGTGGAATAGAAAGTGCCAACCTCAATGTTGGTGAGGATTTGATGATGCACAAGGTTCTATTAAAACCCACATGTAGAGATATTAAGAGGAAAGTGTTGCAAGTTAATTGATGGAAGCAACATCAAAAAATTAGTGTCCACAAAGATGATGTATAAGTTGGGGTTGAATATAGTTGCCCATCCAACTCCATATAGAGTTTGCTGGTTACCGAAGGGACAAATTTTCAAGTTACATTCTACATTACAGGATATGTGGATGAGGTATGGTGTGATGTGATTTTGACGGATGCTTGCCAAGTGTTACTAGGAAGGCCATGGCATAACGATTGATGCACTATCCATGATGGGCACAAGAACTATTTCACCATTAGGAAAGATGTAAAGAAATTTGAGTTGCTTCCCATAAAGGACGAAGAGGAGTCCATGTAGAAGGGAAAGGTGTTGCTATTGTCAATGGAGTTTCTCAAGGAGGTGTGAGATTTGTGGGACCATAATGTGCTAGTACTCAATTTGCATTGGAGGAGTAGTCTATCTTTGAGGAGCTAAAAGTTGTGATGCTTAATGAGTTTGCATATGTGATTGGTGAAGGAATGTTAGAAAAACTGCCATCAATGCACAACATCTCACACTACATGGATTTGATTTTAGGTTTTAGTTTGCCTAACAAGGTCATCATACAAAATGAGTCCCAACATGAGTGTAAAGTTGAACAAGTAGGTTGAAGAACTGTTGGAACGAGGTCTAATAAGGGAAAGCCCAAGTCCTTGTGTAGTTCCTGCAATAGTTGCCAAATAAGGATGGAGAATAGAGGATGTAAGTAGAATTTTCACATGATCAATAAGATCACTATCAAGTGTAGGTTTCCATTGTCGTGCATGGATGACTTGATGGATTGCTTGTGTAGAGTATTATTTCTCCAAGATAGACATCAAGAGTAGATATCATTAGATCAAGATTAGGGAAGGAGATGAATGGAAGACCACATTTATAATAAAGGAAGGTTTGTATGGATGGATGGTGATGCCAGTCAGGCTAACAAACACTCCAAGCACATTCATCCACCTAATGAATGAGGTTTTGAAGCCATTTATCTTAACAACATTTCAATGTTTAGCAAGATGAGGGAGGACATCTTGCACACTTGTAGTGAGTGTTGGCACATGTGAGGAGAGAGGGCCTATGTATAAACCTGAAAAAGTGCAACTTCATGAAGGATGAGCTAACATACCTTGGATTCATGATATCTTAAGGTGGTTTGTGAATGGATCCTGAGAAGGTCCATGTGATTGTTGAATGGCTCGAATAAAGAAGCACAATGTAGGCTAGAATTTTCCATGGGTTGGAAAACTTCTAGTGGAAGTTCATCAAGAACTTCAGTGGCATTTACACACCCTTGATGCATTGAATGCAAAAGGGCAGGTTTTAGTGGGTGACTACTATTACTAATAGTTTTGTCCCCCTGAAGAAGAAAGTGATTAAGGAGTTTGTGTTAGCACTCCCAGAATTTGGAAAGGTGTTTTGAGTTGACTGTGATGCTAGTGGAATTATAATCGGTACTATATTGAGATAGGAGGGTAGAATAGTTGTAGGAAGAAGTTGAATGAGGCTAGGCAATGATATTTTATCTATGACAAGGAATTTTATGCCATTGTCCAAGCTTTGTGCAAGTGGAGATCTTACTTGCTATAGGAGTTTAAGTGTGTACACAAAGAATCAAGTGTTGAAGTTCATCAACAAGGACAGATCAAATAGAGGCACATGAGGTGGGTAAAATATCTACAAGGTTATTCTTTTGTGTTTAAGTATTACATAGGAAGAACAAGAAAGTTGTAGATGCCTTGAGTATGAGGCATATGTCATTCAAAATGATGGTTAAACTAGTGGGCTTGGAGGCGATGAATGATTTGTAGGGCATAGATCTAGATTTTGTAGATGCATGGGGGGCATGCATGTAGTAGTAGGTTAGAGATAGGAACCTATATGAGGAGTAATTTAGGTAGGAGGGATACTTATGTAGGAGGCAACAATTGTGCATCCTGCAAAGTTCAATGAGGGAGAATCTCATCAGAGAGTTACATAGAGGTGGATCTAGAGGACACTTTGACATGGACAAGACACATGCCATGTTGGGAGAGAGGTATCACCAGCAAGTTTGCATAAAGATGTGCACATAATCATGAAAGGTGTAGAACTTGCCAAACAATGACAAGAACAACACAAAACATGAGGGTGTATAAACCATTGTACACACTAGATAGACTATGGAACTTGTTAGAGGAAAATGTGAACAATAGTATTAAACAACTTAACATCTAATAACACAATAAAATTGATGCAAATAATGACAAACAAAGATATTACCTTCGCAGCTCTTATTTACCTCGTATCTTCCATTGTCACCTCTCTTCTTGATCTTTGCGGTAATGGAGCTCTTAGAAGTGTGTACTTCCTCGTCGTTGAAGATGACAAGAGTATAACAGCTGCAGGTGGATAATGCAATGGACATCACGCTACAATGCAATACTAATGGAGATGGATTGATGGAGATATGATTGGATGATGATTATGATAATGAGGTTGTGTAAATGCAAATGGGGATAACTTTGCCAAAGGCACGTTGGTATGAATCCTACAGAGTAAGATTGCTAAAGCTTAGATGGATCTAAATGAGTGTGAAGAGTTTTCTTATATATGTTGAAGGAAGACCAAATCCAAGTGTCAATAGATCCATGACTGGAGCAATTACCTATGATGTATACGGTTGAGAAAGCTTGAGAGAATGTGCGCGAATCAAAAGAGGACAAGTGTTCAAGCTCTTTCCAAGAATTAGGGGAGATAACATAATAGATTGAGGAGTTAATTGAGATGATTGATCAGTTAACTAGGTTGATTGGAGGGTTGACTGAATTGATTGACCAGTGAACTCAAATGACCAATTAGTTAATTGATTTGATTGGTGAGTTAATTAATTTGACTGGAGGATAAATAGGACATATGGTTGAAAAAATATTAGCTAATTAAATATTAAAATATTTAATTATGTGCAACATGGTGAGGTAGAAAAGGTGGCATGGATGAGATGATGTGGCATTATGAAATTTTGGACTTTGGAATAGAAGAATTTGAGATTAATTAAATAATTATTTAATTTAGATAAGACTATAGAAGAATTAAAGAAATTTAATTAAATAAATTGAGTTTATTTAATTATTGGAGGGATGTGAATCATTTAAATAAATTAAGATATTTATTTAATCGATAGAGGAATGATAATTAAAATAACTATTAAAATATTTATTTAGTTTGACACGAGCCAATTTTAGGTGTATACAAGACTATCCCTAGATTGGTACGCACTCATAGAGGCAACAACTCCATTTTCATAGTGGTGGACAAATTTTCTAAAATGACACTTTATTCTTTATCAAAAGTTGAATGACGTGTTTAAGATATTTGATTTGTTCTTCAGAAAGATAGTTTATTGAAAAAATACACTCATATTGGAGTAAATTCTCATAGGAAGATTAAAATTAAAAGATTAAATGTAATATTATTTGTAACGAAAGGGTGTCACAGTTGGAACCACAGTTTGGGTTATTATTTAAACCCATGAAATGGATGTACATGGATATAAGAAATTTTCTTGGATGACTTCAGGGAAGGACTACTAGGTTGATAGGTTGTAAGCATTGGAGAAGGAACACACAAAGTGTGTCCAACTCGGGTACAAAGTACACCTAGGATTGTTCTGGATAGGGTTGTTTCTTCATAGCAAAGCAACCTCATTTATGCATCCCATCTATTTCTTTCAGATACCTAACATCATTCACCGCTTGCCCTAATAATATCATATAGTTTTGAATAAAATTGTTAGATTCATGCCCAATCTATTAAGTTCTCATGCTGTTACCAACAAATAAATTATTAATTTATACAAACTTGCTTAGTAGCATTGGGAATAGCTAGAAGTTTCTATTATTATGATAAAATGAGGATTGCTATATCGGTCAAATAAACTTTTGCATGGGTTGGTGGCTATGCAAGCTAAGCTTTTAAGGATGGATTTTCATCTTATAATCGATACATTGCATTATTGGGCAATTTGAGCTCCTTTAGCAAACATTAAGTTAGTTCTTAGATTTGTTTGATTGACGTTTGATATTCATTATTATTTTGTCACTACATGTATATTACAAAACAAACCAATTATATGAAATAAACAAGAGTTGCAATGGCAGTTAGAGTCCTTACGAAGGTTGCAAAAGTATGCCAAGAAAGCAAAAGCAAAGACCTGGTAAATAACATAAGATTTTAAAAAAAGAAAACCGAATTAAAATTTTAGATTGTAAGTTAAAACTAGTTTAATACAAAGACACTATTACTTTATTGATGACCATAACAGAAATATATTGCATCATAGGAAAAGGTAAAACTATATTAAAATGCTATAATTGTAATTTATTTCTTACTTACAATTGTAGCTTAAATCTAATTGATGATTGGTTCTTTTTTTTTTTAATGCAATACATAGTTTAAATTACATTGGGTATAGTTTAAGAATTTAGCTCATTCCATTTTAATATGAATTGGACATAAAAAATGTGTTTAATTAAAGATGAAGAGCATATTTTGAATAGGTCCTTAAAATTGTTCCATTTAAAAGCAATTTTAAAGAATGAATCATCCAAAAAAAAAAAATTGCATCTAAAGCCTAGGATCACGACCATTGAAGGTGAAATCCTTTATCAAGTATGTGGACCCAACCTCAATCTTGTAAAGAGATTATAAAAAATAAAACAATGCCATCAGATACTACTTTATCAAGAAACAAAAACTTTGTGATTTATAATTTTAAAGTTAATATCTGAATTCAAATTTTAAAGTTGGCTGAGCTATCTATATTGGTTTGCCGTCCCTTTAGCCATATACACATATTTGATTATTTTCTCACCATTAAAGTCAAGAAGTTTAAACGTCCCAGGATGCAGTTGTATAAGAATTACTAGCAATTTTAGTAGAAGACAATTAGAGCAAGAAGAGAGTTGTTGGTGGCAGAGTAGGTTCCCTTGTCTACAAGACCTTTAAAGCAGAATTAACATTATCTTAATAAAAAATAGCAGCAATACATTGGTTGCTGATTGGATTGATCATGATATACATTGCTCATCCCTGACAAAGGCATTTAGATAATCACTTCACATCTTTGAAGTGTAATTACCTTAAAAAAAAACTCCAAAACATCATAAACTCTGCAAAAAGTTGATAAATAAGCACTTCAAATCCTTACAAGTTAAAAATAGAACAATCACCTGAACATCAAGTTGACATATAAATTAGAAAGAAGTAATCAAAATATCTTTGCATATAGAGTACGTATCTTTATTTAAAAAAATTGGAAGTTGTTTGTCGAGTATTAAAACACAGAAGAAAACAAAAAAAGAAAGGGTAGCAATTGAACAAGGATTAGAAATGAAAGAAGAGTAGGCA
This sequence comes from Cunninghamia lanceolata, assembly GCA_027924645.1. Taxonomy (NCBI): domain Eukaryota; kingdom Viridiplantae; phylum Streptophyta; class Pinopsida; order Cupressales; family Cupressaceae; genus Cunninghamia; species Cunninghamia lanceolata. Next base: position 5,264,965 of record BSBN01000908.1, on the reverse strand, counting down.
ACGCAATATATAGAAATGTATTCCTTTGAGCATCCTAATCAAAATAATTTTGCTATCCTTTATGCATTTGAATTTACAAAATGAAAACATTTGATAAGGAAAAAAGAAACAATTCATTGACAAAATTGACAACAACAATACATTGCTAGAGAAACTGAGACTTGGTCTAGCCTCCATATTAAACAATCTCACAACTATTATGATGAATTTTTGTGAGTCCAAATTTAATGCAACATTTTAACAATCAAGCACAGAGAAGCACAACAAATGCTCGAGGCAACTATTTTTTAATTTGTATCCCAAAATTTTCTTGTGGCGGAAAATTTTAGTGCACACTGCAGAGTTAATGGTGCATTAGTGCAGAAAAATGCAAACACAAAATACATGTGATTGTACTACCACAAACTAAACTACTGATCAATCACAGTAAATCCAACCAAAAAGGGAAGTTCATCTGTGAACACCAAAATCTTGTGACTAATAAGGCAAGGCTTCCATATTAGGCAAAACTAGGAGTAAACGAGGAATAAGTAACAGTGAGTTTAAATTTGATTACCAGCCAAATGATAACCAAAAGATTATTCTCTAAAAAAATTTCAGCATTGAATGTTTCAATGAAGATCAACAACCAATAATAAACATCTACAAGCAAAAACAATAACCAAAAAAGTTGATCCAACAGCCAAGCTTGAGTGGTGATAAAGACAAAGCATTACCATAATGATGACCCAGGTTCAATCCCTTGCAAAGTGCTAGGCAAGCTCTTGTGTGAATTTTAATACTTCCTATTTGGGGATTGAGATCACTTTGTGTCCTAATGGCTTAGGGTGATTCAATCCTCAATCTAATCATTCAAAAAAAAGTTACAGGATAACAAGCACATAGTGTTATTTCCATGAACCAGCTAGAGCTCAAACCTAAGACTTCTTATGTGCATGCGGTTCTCTACCACTGAGCTACCAATCATTTTTTTGACCAGGCTCTTTTAGGTAGGATCATTACTATGGTTAGGATATGGTTCATTTCTTCAGCACCCCCTACACTTTGGTGCTTGGGGATCCATGTCTGGTTCTGGTACCATGTTATTTTCTATGACTTGGATAGGACTTCAACCTAACACCTCACATGCGCATGCTAGAATGCTCTACCACTGAGCTACCAATCTTGTTTGTGATCAGAGATTTTAGGTATATCCTTATTATGGTGCACGTGTGACACATTTCTCCAAAAGATAAGAGCCCACTGAAACCAATCACTAACAAGGTGGAAATCAATTTGGAAACTAGTACTTCAATTATTCTTAAGCTCTGTTATACATAAAATTAAGCAAAAAATGCAATAATACTTGGTTTATTTAATTCTCAAAAGAAATGATGTTATAAAACATAACCAAAGGGCAATACATAGATCAAATACAGATCAAGGTCCTCCAATATGCTGAATATGCGAGTTAAAACCTAAGTTTTCCTAGCCCACTTGTTACAACTGAATTTGATCTACTAAACCCTGCTTTATGGCAAAAACCCTAATTCCATGTTTTGAAATGCCTTTCATTATCCATCAATTCCTTCAAGATAGATTTCTAATCTCCTACATGGAAAATACATTGGATTCGATGTGACTTTTGGCTCCCCTAGTTCTTCCCCACTGCCTTCTCCTCACCCCCACTTGTCTCTAATTGGCCCAATTAGCATTACATCGCTATAATTATAAAACATAAATAAATGCCTTGGACTTCAAATAGTACCATGCTAAAACCAATTTTCTTAAAAATTTTAAGGTGAGGAGAAGAAAAGAAAAAGGAGAAAAAAATGTTTTAATGCATTACAAAATATAGTCTAAGTGTTTTAACAAATATTAATATAGATCATTCCAATTAATTGACAAAAATGACATAACCCTAAGGTACAAAATACAAGAACATATTTCACTAAAATATTGAAACATAAGAAGAAAATATAGTGCCATACTAGAACCCATTTTCTTAAAGCTCTTAAGCTACGAAATAATTCATTCAATATGCATGACACTATTTGATCAGTCCGTGCCCTAACAATTAATTCAAGTCAAAATCCCTAAGAAATGAAGAGAAGTAAATAAAGAATATCCATACATATCATTCTTATGAACCAACGAAAAGGGCATAAACCCTAAGGTACAAGACACGAGAGAAATGCTTAACCTAATGCAAATCCTCGACTTGCATTTAGATGGGAAGCCCGAGAAGGTACACATTGTGTATGAGGCAAAGAGAGGCAGAGTTTGAGAAGGTACACTGCCCTTTTCTTCTACTGATGAATCATTCACAATGTATCAAAACTGAGATCTTGGAAGCCCCACAATGCATCAAGCCACAACACATGGCTCTAATAAACCCTATGCAACTACCACATGCCTCCATATGTGCCCACTAGAAAACCCTTGAAATAGGCTCGTGGCCCATCATGGAGACACACCCACAACATCCAAAACATTAGAAACCCATTAATTTTTTCCCCTGCTTGTTTTTGATTCGCTAGAAGATTTTTCCCAATTTTTGCAAATCGAAAAAACTCAAAAACCCCTGAAAAAATGGTGAGCCAAGAGGAAAAAACAAAAAATCAATGAAAAATCCATTTTCTAAATCCATCTACTACAGACCTTAGCAAAAGGAGATTTTCCCTGCGTTGGCATGGTTTTTGAGACTAATTGCTTTTAGTGCGATGAAAACATTAGTTTCTGCTTTAGGCAGGACTAATAATGGGTTAAGCAAACTAACACTCAATTAATATAATTTCATAGTTTTTCACATTTACTTTTCTATAGCCTTCACATGAATTGTGAATTTTTTTAGAGATAACCATTAAAGTATCTAATTCCTCACATGATTTTGGAATCCTTACCACAGGCAAATTTTCCATTAAGCCTTTCCTATAGTTGGGAGTGGTCTAGCTATCCCAAGAAGGAAATTACCAATTACTTTCAAATTGAACTAGTGGGACTATCTATCATAGAGCTAGATAAAAAAGAAGTTTCCAATGAATAGTTATTAGATAAATAAGAATTATTATTATTTTTTAATCCTATTTTGTTTTTACTATTAAGGAATTATTAGTTAAAATTATTACTTACATATTTCAGCTCTTGTTTGTTTTGACACAAACGGGTTTAAATGTGGTATTGGTGGTAATTAGATTTGTTAATCTCACTTGGAGATAATTAAGGGTAAATAATAAGTAAGAACCATCTAAAGCTACCATTAGGAAAACAAAATTATTTAGAGATAATAGACCACCATATTTACAAAAAATAAGGTTTCAACTCTTGATCTTCAAACCTCTTAGGACTTAACAACCTTTCTATTAACTAATTTTCCTAATAATTATTACAACTTTATAAACAAAGTAGTTTTTGCATGGTTCTTCACTTTTCATTAGTTAGTGAGGTTCAAGAAGCATTTACTTCTTAAAATGATTCAACTTTGACATCGACCATTCTTGATTTGATCTTTTTCGTGTCAACAGATTAACCACTATCAACAACATCCAAAGATGATTAGAAAGCTTATGAAGCATTATAAAAAAAGATTTATTAAATCAAGTCTCCCAACTAGCCTCCCAAGCACAACTTAGACAAGGAGGTTTAGAAAAAAGAAGACAACCGAAGATGCAAATTTTTGAAAGCAAGAAAAATAATTCCAAACAAACTAGGCATCAAAATAAAAACCAAAATAAAAGAAAATAAAAAAAACACTAAAAAGAAATAACACAAGTCATCAGATGAAAACTCAACTCTTGATGATAGTACCTCTAACTCTTTTCAATTAAAGAATCCTTCAAGGATGGTAATAGAAAACGAACATGAAAGGAATTAGATATTTTTGCCCAAAAAATTAATTACTTGAGTATAATGGAAATGCTGGTGTTGGGGAAGAAGCAAAGCAATGGTTAACCATTTTACAAAGATATATCGATCTACATGACACTAGTAGTTGTGGTAGGACTAGAATTTCCATGTATCAATTAAAAAAAAGTGCTTTAAATTGGTAGCAAGATACTATCGAATCCTTAAAACTATGAGTTAATAAAGTAAAATGGTCTTAGTTTGAACTATTATTTCAACAAAAGTATCTTTTCGATTACTTTATACAACAGAAACAAAATGAATTTTTTGAACTAAAATAAATACAAAAAAACTTTGAAAGACTCAACCAATTTGTACCTTTTATTGAAGGGTAGGATCAAGTAGTTTGACTCATAAATGGTTTAAGGTAGGAATATCAAGCTGATGTGTGGTGTGGTTAGCTAAATTTTGTAGATAAAGCAACTTAAATTGCTGAAAAGTTTGAAACACATAATCAAATTGAAAAGCAAAGAAAGGAAAATCGTAAAAGGAAAAATAATGGATCATTAAAAAATGATTTCAAGCATGATAGGCATAACTCTAATCAAAACACTTTTCACTATTGGTCAACAAATATGACTACTCCCAATATGGATAAACCTATATCATTTCAATAACAAATTGCTCCAAGACTTGAATGTTGGACTTGTGCTGAGAACCATTTTTCATGAAATTATCCTCACAAATGTCAACAATCTCAACAAAGAATAATGTATCTACTACCTCTTCACAACCTAACATGAAGATTTATGCAACTATAGATACAAGTACAATACATTGTCAAATTTCCTTAATCGAACTTATTGATTTTGTAAATGGTGGCAATGTTTTTTTTTTTCTTGTTGATTATGTTATTAGTCATAACTTTATTTCTCCTAAAGTTATTTCTAAAATAAAACTCATATGTAAGTTAATTAATCTTAGCCATTGAGATGGTTGATGGTAGAATAATCAAACATATTGGTGCAATTATCGAAAACTTGGAATTTCAATTAGATGACTTTATGACTTGATCATTTACATGTATTGAATCTTGGTAAGTATGATTCTATCCTAGGCATGAGTTGGTTAGAGTAAAATAACACATTTTTTGGTTGTGAAAACAAGCTAGTTATCTTAAATTCCAACACGGGGACATGTCACATCTTACAAGGGGAGAAAAGGCCTCTCCATATTAGAACTATTTATGCCATGCAAGTTAAACGTAGTGTTAGAAAGGATTGGATTTTTTTTGTGTAATGTTAATTCAATAAAGTGATAAATTTAAACTAGACATTAATATTATACCTATTGTGCAAGAATTTAAAGATGTTTTTCCTGAGGAACTAGATAGTTTGCCTCCTAAATGGTCAGTAGAACATGTAATTGCATTTTTCTAAAGATCCTTACTATTAGTTATTTCTTGAATTAACAAAATTAAAAATATAATTGACATTGTTAATTAAAGAGGGAAAATATGACCTAGTGTTTCTCCTTGGGGTGCTTGATGCAGGAGCATCCTTTGGGTGCATATGATAGATGTTTAATTTTGGTTTGATTTAGTTTTGTTTGTATCAATAAGTTCATTTTTGACCACCTTGGATCCTTTGGAGTCATTTGGGATCCTTTTTGATGTTTGGGTCAAATGTTGTCAAAGTTGTAAGAAGTGTCATTGTTAACAAACAGTGCATCAACTTTACAATATTGGTTAGAGGGAATTAGTAGTTGGTTGGGAAGTTATCAATGATGTTAATTCAATGTAAAAGACATGAATACAAGCCAATCAAGGCAGAAGTTTGAATAAGAAACACTTCATTTTTGCACACTTTTACTTGCATTTTTCTGTGAAAATAGACTGAAAACTACATTGTACGAACTGGTATGGACCGACAATTGATTGAAAAAGTTGAATAATATTTTTAACTTTCAAATGCTTTTGGTTTGAGTGAATTTCATTGTGTTTTGAAGAAGTTATGGCCATTTTAGTGTTGATAGTTGCAAATTTTTACTGAAAAGACAACAAATAAAAGATTGGTACGGCCTTGTACAAAATATTTTTTGGTTTGTGATGGCGTGGAATGATAATGGAATGTATTAAGGTTCAAATGCAATTGGTTTGGTGTGATTTCATTGAGTTTTGCTCAAGTTATGGCAAATTTACTACTAGTTGCCCTATTTCAGAACTAAGGTTTCCCGCAAGTGTAATAAATTCATGACTTTTATTTTAACTGTGGAAAAATTATAAAACTTGGAGAAATGCTTCTTAAGGCCATTGTCTAGATATCCATTAAAGGAAATTGCACAAAACAATTGTATGTGAAAGTTATGCTAACCTGTATGTGTTCTTTTGCAAGAAAACAGTCATAAAACCCTAGTTCCATAAGGGCTTAATATAAGGTTTGATCATGAATGTGTGATGAATCAATGATATGTGTTGTAAGAGGTCTGAACAATCCAATTTGTCCATGTTTCATGTTGTTTTCCCTTGTAGAATGCACATTAGGCGACCATGGCAATGTTTCCAATGTGATTTAGAATGCATTTAATCATTGTTTGAGATGAATCAGTTTATGAAAGTTGTCAAGTGAACCAAGAGTAGTTTTTCTCTGCATCATTTTTGGTATCAGAGCCCAAAGATCGGGGCAAGGAAAGTTTTGGAAGTTTGTGTATTGCATTTGACAGGTTGAAGTGAAGAACCTGGATGCCAAAAGACTAGGTAGTGAGGAAAAGGAAAGAAAACCTAGGTGAGGTATCACAAGAAGAATCCAAGAAAAGAGAAGAGATAGCAAGATGCAGCAACAAACTCCAAAGGAGAAGATGAAAGTAAATAAAATAAGATCAAATGAAGAGTTTGATAGAAGAATGGCAGAGTTCGAAAAAAGTATTAAAAATATAGTACAACAATGTCTTGAGGAAGTATACCAAGGATCTGTTGGGCATTGGCCAATACATAAAAAAGTGAAATGGCCCATAAAGATGATTGTTCACAAAAGAAGAAAGCAAAAGATGGTTACTTTGAAAAGAGAAGATAAAACAAAGGAAGAAAAGACATTCATTGACATGGGCATGAAGAAAGATCAAGAGTGTCTTCAAAAAAGTGTAGAAATTATGGAAGAGCAATGTTCTCAAGCAGACACAAATGCAAAGGTCCATTGGCAAGAGATACATCCAAGAAATCAGCAGGTTGGTGATGATCAAACAGTTGACAAGAAGATGGGTATAGCTGAGATCAAGGAAGAACCAAGACAATAAGCACCAGGAGATAGTGAAGAGGTAAATTGGCCTCATGGTTTTTATTTAATGCATGTTGATAATAATATTTGTATAGATGCAGACCAAGAAGAGACTGATGAGGATGAAGACACGGACAACAGTAATGTGGCATATGAAAGTGACAGACTATTGGAGTCTTGCAGTTGAGAAGAAGATCCTTAGGAGGAGGTACAAGAAGCAAGCACGAAACAAAAGAGTGAAGACCAAGAATCATGGAGCAAATCAGACCAAGCATGGGAAGGATCAAGAGGAGGTCATAAAACAGCTAAGCATGCATCACAATTGGAAGAAGCGAAAGAAACACCCCTATCATTTGAGATGGAACTCAAATTTCTTTTTCCTAGGGAGTATGATGTAGGAGCATCCTTTGGGTGCATATGGTAGATGTTTTCTTTTGGTTTGATTTAGTTTGGTTTGTATCAATAAGGTCATTTTTGACCACCTTGGATTCTTTGGAGTCATTTGGGATCCTTTTTGATGTTTGGGTCAAATGTTGTCAAAATTGTAAAAAGTGTCATTATTGTTAACAAAAAGTGCATCAACTTTACAATATTGGTTAGATGGAATTAGTAATCGGTTGGGAAGTTATCAATGATAATTCAATGTAAAAGACATGAATACACGCCTACCAAGGCTGAAGGAGAGTTTTTGAATGAGAAACACTTCATTTTTGCACACTTTTACTCGCATTTTTCTATGAAAATAGACTGAAAACTACATTGTACAGACTAGTACAGAATGGTATGGACCTGCAATTAATTGGAAAAGTTGAATAATGTTTTTATATTTCAAATGCTTTTGGTTTGAGTGAATTTCATTGTGTTTTGAAGAAGTTATGGTCATTTTAGTGTTAATAGTTGCATATTTTATTGAAAAGATAGCAAAGAATAGATTGGTACGGCCTTGTATGGAATATTTTCAGGATTGTGATGGCGTGGAATGATAATGGAATGTATTAAGGTTCAAATGCAATTGGTTTGACGTGATTTCATTGAATTTTTCTCAAGTTATGGCAAATTTACTACTAGTTGCCCTGTTTTAGAACTAGGGTTTCCATTGAGTAATAAATTCATAACTTTTATTTTAACCGTGGAAAAATTATGAAACTTGGTGAAATACTTCTTAAGGCCATTGTCCAGATACCCAATAAAAGAAATTGCACCAAACAATTGTATGTGAAAGTTATACTAACCTGTATGTGTTCTTTTGCAAGAAAATAGTCATAAAACCCTAGTTCCATGAGAGCTTAATGCAAGGTTTTATCATGAATGTGTTATGAATCAATGATATGTGTGGTAAGAGGTCTAGACAATCCAAGTTGTCCATGTTCCACGTTGTTTTCCCTTGTTGAATACACATTAGGCTACCATGGCAATGTTTCCAATGTGATCTAGAATGCATTTAATCATTGTTTGAGATGAATCAGTTTATGAAAGTTGTCAAGTGAACCAAAAGTAATTTTTCTCTGCCTCAGTACTCATGTTATTTGTCAAAAAAAAGATGGAACCATGAGATTATTCATCAATTATTGACAACTTAATAAACTAACATCAATTATTGACAACTTAATAAACTAACTATAAAGAATAAGTATCCCTTACTTCGAATTAATGATCTTTTGTTGGCAAGAGACACTATATGGATTCATGATTGTTGTCATTGATGGCAACAAAGTTCAACCCACACATCCGCAGGACATGGTATGTCTCTACCGGAAGTTAGAATGAAGAATGTTGTGGTCCGGAAAACAAGAACAGAGCATATGGCAAGGTCCGACAGAGAGGTCTGGATCTCTCAGAGGAAGTATCTTGGTAAAGTGCGGATTTGGGGAAGTCAAGAGGAGTATCTTGACTGATAGATTCCAAGGTTTGAGCCTCCGGTGTGGAAAGGATAAAGAGATATGAATGCTTGAGTGTCGGGTTCCCAAGTGACAGTATGAACAGAGGAAGAACTGACTGACAGAACATCAGACATTATTCCAGATGTGTTGCTGATGATGGAAAAGGTTCTTAAGGCATAAGTTATGTTTGGCTGACGTAATTGATGACTTCTACAAGTATATGCTTGATCCGCATTACTTGGTATGCAAGGATTCAGCCGACAAATCAGAGTTTATGAAAAGATTGACTATTTCGGATGCCGACTTGAAAGGTGATGAAATCACTTGTGCGGATATATATACAAGATGGATTTAGTTGTGAGAGGTGTCGTGGTTGTTCAGGATATGCGAATAAAAGTAGAAGAATAGAGCACAAGCAGTAAGGAAGGTCCGGTATGTGAAAGGAAAGCAGCATAAGAGAAGAGGAAAGATGAAGTGCAGCAGATCAGTATACTGAGCCTAACCGGAACTGAACTCCAGCATATGTAGATGCTTCCAATCAGTTCAAGTACTGTATAACACCCCTTTTTGTAGACAGTGTGTCTCTTGTAGGCAGTGTGCCTTCTTGTGAGTAGTGTGCTCGGGCAGTGAGCCCTAATTGGCAAGTGCCATTTTGTATTTCCATTCTTCTAATAGAGAATACAATCTTGGGTTAATCACCCCGTGGTCTTCTCCCTTAACAGGGTTTCCACGTCAAAAATATTGTGTCATGTGTATTTCCATTTCATGGTTATGTTTGCTTATTTGAATTAATGCTGCATTGTTATTAAGAAAGTTCAGAAAGAAGAAATAATTAGGATAACTGATTCACCCCCCCCTCTTAGTTATCAACATCTTCTATATTTTTTATTATATAAGTCAGCAAAAACCAGGGGCCGAACCCTTACATTAAGACAAAAAGAGACCGCAGAGGCTCAAGCACAAAAAGAGCCACAAGACCACTACAGCATAAACAGCCTATAGACAACGGATAGTAAGTAGTAGATGATAGACAGCATAAAAAGAAACAGAACTAAGGAGATACATTCTCGCAGCCTTTAGCCAGAAATTCAACAAAATCATCAAGTTTTTTAAATTTCTCCTCCTCTTCATTAGCACGAGTCCCAAGATCCTATAACAGAGAGAGGTTAAGCATCGCCGTACGACTGAGCAGGCTGCTTATGAGCTCTCCCATAGAAGAAACCTTCTGCTCCAGATCCTCCACACGACCCCTCAGGACAACAAGATCATGCCTGTGGTCATCCCCTTCCTCAGTCTCATCACCAACCTCCTCCATGATCATCCTCTCCCCTTCGCCAGCATTGTCCACAGGATCACCGTCAGCACCTCCCGAATCATCAACCTGTTTCCTTTCATTCTTACCCGCATCATCTTTAGAGATCTCTTGAACATCAAAATCTTTAGAATTCAGTTGATCATCCCCTTGCGTGGAGGCATCAGAAGCACTTTCAGAGTAGTCAATCAGTTTAGCTTGCGGCGCAGGCTTACCAACAATCCTACCCGACCTCCTTACCTCAGAAGAGAATCCCTCCTTATCTTTAGCAGACAAATTAGCTTTATGTTTATTACCAGGTCCCACAGGGTCACTGCTCAAATTCTTATGGATCCCCATAGAGTCCCCCACAATATCCTCATCCAACTCCCTGATTTTTCTCTTCTTGCTTTTCACACTCCCTTTAGAAGCCGAAGTATGATAACCTTCACCGTGGTGGTCTCCTCAGTGGTCATAGAGAAAGAAACCCCTTTCATTTTGTGTGACACAGGGGAAGGGCAAGGTTCCTCAGAAACAACAAGATCAAGGGGGTCAGGGTTGGCAGAAACCTCACCACTAGGAGTTTGAATTGGCTTAGGCAACTCCAAAGCAAGATGAAAATTATATAAACAAAGGATAAGACCTTGGTGCAAAGGGACAGGCTTTTTAGAGGGTTTCTTATCCATCTTAGCTTTAGCCCTACAAACAGAGTGTTCAAGGGACGACAATAAATAGAAAGGGAAACTGATAAGGGCATTATGCCTGAAACGATTAAGCAAAGGGAGGTGGTAATTATAAAACTTGGTAAACCGACCCTCCAATGTGAAGTATTCCACGAGAAGGAAGCACAATTCATCCCACAGCTCTGGCAGCTTGGCCCGTTCAAACCCTCCCTGGTAGGGAACTAGTTCCTCTCCTTCCCCCAAAAACAACTTCTGGTTCAAATGATCAGCCACTTTCGCCTTCCTTTGCAACTTAGTCCCCTTAGTAGACAGACCAGTTGCCATGGCAAAGACTTGCTCAGAGATCTCAAAACCAATTTTTCCTACGGTAACTCTGCGATTTTGCCAGGATCAGGCAAATTGCACAGACAAATTTTCATCAAACCCATTAAGGCGTTCCAGAAAAGCGCTGATTCCACCTTCCTTGCAATAATGCCAAACCACAACGTTATCCTTGAATTCGCAGCAGAAAATTGGCTCCATGTGAATCCTGTCTCCCCCCATTCTCTCCTTTCTCTCAAAGGCACAGAAAGCACAAAGCCAAGAATTCATAGTGTTTTCGAAAAGTAATTGTACCAGCTTGGGAAGGAATAATGAAAATGAGGCTGCACGGGTCATCATTATTCAGGGGCGCCTTCCCAAAAACCAAATGATGCTAGCCCTTCCCATACTCGAGAATGATAATCATAAATTTCCTATGATTACCATATAACCAACTCGCCTTAACGCGAGTGATAAACAATGCTGAAATGACATTAAACAAAGAAGTACAATAGAGCCCGTACTTCAAAATACACATCAGCAACGCCCAAAAAAGCCGACTGAACAGGTTGGCACCCTCTGTATGATGAGTCATCCTTAACAAGTCATCTCTTTTTCAATCAGTCCTTATATTCATAGGCATGTTTTTAAATTGGCGCCAACATCGCCAATTCAAAAATTGCTGACCATAATCAGCAAGGGCATCAGCAACCCCGTTCCCCTCTCTATAAATATGAGAGAGTTCCACTCTAGAGATCCTTTGCACAAGGATTTGGATATCTACAATAATGTCCTTGAGTTTCCACCCACATGTCGACGCCTTAGTAACTGCATCAATGATCAGTTTTGAATCCCCCTGGATATGCAAATGCAGAATGTCAAGCGAAATAGCCAATTGCACCCCCCATAAGAGAGCAGAGGCTTCAGTATAATTATTACTTTGAATACCTATCCCACCAACATAGGCATCAACCAGCCTCCCTTTGTCATCCCCGATAATCCCACCACCACTAGCCTTACCATTAGACTTAGAAGAAGCTCCATCAAAGTTAAGTTTGAACCAATGGGACCTTAGAGGGATCCATCTAGTATTTAATCTCTGAATCTGTTTAGAGTTATCCTATGCTCGAATTTGGTTTAAAATTCTCCAATTGACTGCAATTTGTTTTTCCTCTTGAGTAAGTGGTTTGTCAACAGTTTTGATGTGGGAGCTAACAACACTTTCAATGAGGATCTTAGAAAAAGATTGGAAGACTTGAGAGGAATCCTTGATAGCTTCCCTAAATATTCTGTTATTCCGTTCCTTCCATAAAGTCCAACCAAGGAAGGGAAGAGTTTGGTTCCAAAGCTCCACAAGCCAAGGATGTGAGAAAGTAGGACATCAATTAGCAATGACTTCCCTAATATCAGGATTACAAACCCATTGAATGCCAAAGTTCTTTAAAATTGTACTCCAAATTTCCATGGCAAAATCACAGTGAAGAATTAAATGAGAAACAGTTTCCTCCTTCTCAAGGCACAGGAAGCACCTATTCACCAGAGTGAATCCCCTCTGCAAATTATCTTGGGTTAAAATTTTATTATGAACAGCAGCCCACCAAAACATATTAACTTTAGGAATAAGCTTATGGTTCCAAACTTTCCTCCAAAGCTCATTTTTATGAACATCAGGGATCAACAGATGGTAAGCAGAGTTAACCGAAAAACGACCTCTCTTATCAGGCCACCAATACAACTCATCTTCCCTACGAAAGAGAGGGATTCTGACACCCAGTAGCATTTGTTGAATAGAACTCATCCTAGGGATAAACTCAGGGCGATGATCTTCTATATTAATTAAATGGTGCCAAGTGTTTTTTCAAATTTGATTTACAGTTTGGGTATCATCAAATTCACATTAAGGATTTTGACATTGCCAAACCTACTTTTCAAACACGATATGGCCATTATGAATTTGCTGTAATGCCCTTTGGTTTAACTAATACACCTAACTTTTATGACATTGATGCATGATGTTTTTTGGTCATTTTTAGATGTACTTGTGATCATTTTTTGATGACATTTTGGTATACTCAAAGAATGAAGAACATGAAAACCATCTTATGATTGTGTTGGAAACTTTATAAAAACATAAATTATGCCAAACTTAGTAAATGTGAATTTTGTAAATCTGAAGTATCTTATTTAAGTCATATAATTTTAGAAAAGTGTATATCACTTGATCCTACTAAAATTAAGCAATTCAATACTAGCCTATACCCAAGGATGTCCACGAAATCAAAAGTTTTCCAAGATTATCTCCAATTTTTACCTTCAGTTTGTTAGAAACTATTCTAAAATTGTTATACCTTTTACAAATCTAACTAGAAAGGAGAAAAAGATATAAATGAACCCTTGAATGTGATAAATCCTTTAACACATTGAAAATTTTGCTGACATTTTCACCCATTCTTTGTATTCCAAATTTTAGTAATCCCTTTGTTGTGATAAAAGATTCCTATGGTCTATGTGTTGTTCTAATGCAGGATAACTAAGTAGTATGCTATGACTTGAGAAAGTTATTACCTACTAAAAAGAATTATCCTATTCATGATCTATAAGTACCTGGCATTGTTCATGCTTTAAAAGTTTGGAGACACTATTTGTTAAGAAACAAATTTATATTAAAAATTGACCATCATAGTTTGCAACATATTTTCAATCAATCCCAACTTAACATGAGACAAAAAAGGTGGATGGAACTATTAATAGAATATGCTTTTACTATCCATTATGTCTTAGGTAAAGAAAATATAGTAGCTGATGCATTAAGTAAAAAATGTTTGTGTTAACGCCTTAACCCTTGAGAGAAGTTAATTTGAAACCGATATTAAATCTAAGTTACCTTTTGATGTTTATTTTCAATCAATATATGAAGGATTATAACATAAATCTTCAAATGTACACCCAAATGATCGTCTTGAATCTTATTTGATGGGTAGTAATGGTCTTCTTTATTACAAAGGTAGAAGTTATGTATTCCTAATTTACCCAACATTAAGCAACAAATCTTGAAAGATTCCAATGACATAGTTATATCAAGACATCTTGGATTTCATAAAACTTATCTCTAAATTAAGAGAAACTACATTTGGCCTCAAATGAAGTGTACCTATGTCCAACAATGTTTGGTCTACCAAAAAGTGAAAGCAGAACAATGTAAACCACCTAGTCTTTTGCAACCTTTATCTATCCCTAATTGGAAATGAGAGTCAATTAGTATGGACTTTATCATTCGTCTACCCCAAACACGTAAAGATTATGATTCTATCTTCGTAGTAGTAGATAGATTGACCAAAATTACACACTTTTTACCCATACAAATCAAATCTTCTACTTCTAATATTGCCAATTTATTTGTTAAAGATATCATTAGACTACATGGACTTTCTAAAAATATTGTTTAGATCAAGATCCTATATTTACCTCTTCCTTTTGGAAATATCTTTTCTCTGAACTTGGTACTAGTCTATGTTTTAGTATTGCATACCATCTTGAATTAGATGGACACATAAAAAGAATCAATGTTTTTAAGAGACATATTACAAATGTATACTATGAATAACCCTAAGTCATGGGAAGACTATTACACTTAGTTGCATATAACCAATGATATCATTCAACTATCAAAATATTACCTTTTGAAGACGTGTATGGTCAAAATTGTAATACACCTCTTTCATGGTTAGATATTGTCCATAGAATTTGGTATGGGAATGAAAATTTGCTAGAGATAGAAGAAATTATTAATAAAACTAAACAAAACATGAAGGCTACCTAGGATAGGTTTAAAAGTTGGGCTGATGCAAAAGGATTTGTTTAACATTTTGATATTGGTGATCAAGTTTTTCTTAGAGTTAAACTTAAAAGGAATTCTTTAAAACTTGGTAAATATGCTAAAATAGCTCCTCATTTTTTTGGACCTTTTGAAATTCTAGAAGAATAGGCAATGTTGCTTATAGACTCGCTTTACCGCCACATTTACAAATCCATAATATATTCTATGTGCAAATTCATAATGTATTCTATGTGAGCTTACTTAAGAAATATATATGGTTTTGTTCAAGTTATTGACTAGAAAAGTATTTTTATTGAACCTATTTGTGAATTTAAAATTGAACCAGAAAAAATTATTGAAAGAAGATCTAGGACTTTAAGAAATAGAGAGGCACCCGCAAGAAGTTGGGTCCACATAGAGGGGAAGTCGCGGGCAAAAAAAAATCCCGACAGAAACGGGTGCCCGAGCCTAAATGAGTACCCGCTTAGGAACGGGTACTCGTTTAGAAACGGGTGCCCGAGCCTAAACGAGTACCCGCTTAGGAACGGGCACCCGTTTCTATATAGCTATTTGAATTTGCAAAAAAACCCTGCGCGCTTTTTTTTCTCACACAAAAGGAACAGGTACCCGTTCCTAAAAGCATAGGCTCGGAAAAGGCATGGTAAGTCAACCCCTTGCCTTGGACTTGCAAGCACAAGTTCATGTTTAGATCAAGAGAGAAGACCAACTTTACCAATATGGCTGCTGATGTTTTTTTTCCAAATTTTTTTACAAAATTAAAACCCATTACAGATGACGATGTGTAGTTTTCAAATATGTAATTTTTTTTATTTGACTTGTTCTTCTATTTATTAATTAATTTATGAGCAAATTGGTCCAAAAACTTGAAATGACAGGTGTTTGTATTTTTTTAATAACTTTTAATTTTTAAAGTTTTACAAAAAAAAATTATGTCATCAATCTAGACATCATTCTCTACACAATGAAAAAAAAAATCATTTTATGATTAGTTTTGCTCAAATTATGTTGGCCGTACACGAGGGGTTTTCAAAAACAAGAATTAGGGCCAATAAAAAATTAATAAAAAAAATATTAGGAAAAAAATTATTAAAAAATATCCTCATCAAACTTTATTGTACTACACATCTTTTCCCAAAAGGATTCAAAAAAATACTTTTATTTAGGTCAAATTATGTTGGATGTACACGTGCATGATATGGTAAAAAAAAAGTGACTTTTAAATAGTGGTTTTTAGACATGCCTATTGAAAATCAATTTGTATCATCTGGGTATTAAAATAAATTACATATTTGGAAACTAGACTCTGAGTACTACATTTCATATTTCTAATTTTTTTTTTAGATTCAAATGTGATAAATTTTGAAAATCAGGGAAAACACTAGCACTTTTTGGCCAAATAGTGGACCCAACTTCTTGCACTGACCCCATGATTAGATATTTTGTATGATCCGTGTGTTGTGTGAAGATATTGGGTGTCAGAGACACTTTAATCATCACTCCTTTATATCGTTACTCCTACTGATGTGGTGAGATGCTAGCGCCAAGTCAATAGATCTCTCGATCCCTCGATTCCATCCAGGTACTGTAGGTTGCGCAAATCTCTTAGCTAGCGATATCTATTGTTTTTAGATGATGCACAAGTTACTCCAACACAGATTTAACGACCTCCTTGATCGTGTCCTGAAATCCTCCTTGCTATAATGAAGTGTCGCCAATGAAATTGAATTGATCTCAGCGCTACCTTCTGAGATGAAAATAGCTCAAACATAAGTGTGAGGCGAGGTTTTCGTCCCACCTGCTTTAGCTTTGTGGGAGTTTCGTCCCAGTTAGCTAATCAATTGCAAACAACCACCTTCAATTGCATAAATCAGATAATCTTCAATTGAGATCAAATCCTTCATTTATACTTGATTGGCCTTGGTCCTAAAGACCCAAAGTTGGTGCCAACATTTCAAATATTATTGTTATTATTAGTGTTAATAAACACTATTTTCAAATTAAAAAATCTATATATATAATTAATTTAGGGGGAGAGTAGGGACATGACATAACTAGTCCCAATGTCAGTATTATTGGAGGCATATCCAATATAGGTTGGGGGCCATATTTAACCATAGGCACTAGTTCACCATCATCACCTTTTTGACTTTTGACACTTTTACTTTGAGGCATACCTAATATAGGTTGGGGACCATATTTATCCATTGGCACTAATTCACCATCATCATCTTTGTCTTTGGCATTTCTAGTGTCGCTACACTAATGCTCACTTAAAATCTTTTGAACGTGGGCACCCAATATGTGTTGTAAAGGTCTCCATCTCGAGTCTCAACAACTCAAAATAAAGATGCCCTGTATAAAATGGTATTATTTTGTTTAATAGGTAGTGCCATTTGTCAAGCATGGTGATATAGATGCTCATCATAGTAGTTCCCCTGTGCAAGTATTTTTTGGTTTGTGACGAACTGCAGAGTAGGGAAACCCAGGGACGCATCCCTATCATTTTTTGGGGTGTCCCCATGTTCCCCAGAACATGCTTGAGCCATCCCCAAAATCTACAAAAATACATTGGACACCTTAGAAAATGAAAGGTCGTTCCCCGACCATTCCACAGACGACCCCACCCATCCCAGGGACGGCTAGTCGTCCCCAACAAAAAGCAACATTTAAAATTGAAAAAAAAAATCATATATGTAATGTCCCCCTTTTTGGGGTCTCTAGCAGTGCAGTTGTCGTTGACCTTTTGGGTCTATGTCATCTTGTTCAGAGAGGTAAATTGTTATTACCAGTGAGCTCTGATGGTTTAGAGGAGTCATATGATGCTCTTAAAAGTTGTTTCCGGCTTTCAATTTGGGCTCCAAGATTCTTGGAGAGGGTGTCATTTATAGAAAGTCGCCCGATTGGCTCCATTCATCATTATTCTTTATCGAAATCACCCCAATGTAGTCAGATTTCGATTTCAATGCATTCTGACAGTTTCCGCAAAATGAGTATATTAAAGGCTTTATTTAATTGTTTTACTAAGGTTGCTAAAATATTATTTAAAATATTTTAAGAGCACCTTAGTGTTATAGCTCATTGGAATCGGGATGAAATGTTTTAAATTATGAATGCATTAAATAGGGACCTTGTGTGTCAAATTATCATTATTTTATTTGAAAGGTCATTTTCAGAGCTAAAATGAAGTTTAATTAAAAAGTGACTATAATATGATGTTATAAAAGTGACTTCTTTTTATGATGTTATAAGTCATAACTTAAAGTTGTGTGCTAGGATATGGACACCCTTCATGAGAACTCATGGGACTTAAAGAAATAAAATAAAATATTTATAAAAGAATTCCCTCATGGGTGTTGGAAGTCAAAAAATAAAAGGAGGAAATGAGATTTCATTTGCATCTATTGATTTTGCAAAAAACAAAAGAGACATTGTGGCGAAGCTTGAAGCTTGGCTTTCTTACTGATCTAGGGTTTTGTTGAGACGAAATCCTCCGTAGAATCACTCGCTTCATGTTTGAAAGACAACATTAGGCGGGTTGTGGGAAGTCTCATTCAGGGGCTTCACATTGAGCTAAGTTTGATATATTTTGGTGAAGATTTGGGGAAGTTATTGCTTATATTCTTATGTAGATTTATAAACAGCTGAGAACAAAATGGTAATGCAGATTTGAGCAGGTTTGAGGTGGTTATTTGGTGACCAATTTGCAAATCTATACTAGCCGTACTCCTTCAGCAGAGCTGTACCAAGTTTCTGTGATTCATCGAAGGTGTTTAGTGCAGTTCTCAACCTTTATATTGGGCGGCCAACATGCACATCAGCATTTACAAGGTCTGTTTGCATTTCTATAGCTGTTTGGAGGAGATTATAGTTGTCATTTGCTGTGACAGCCCCCAAAACAGGTCGTCCAGCTGTAGCAGAGGTGCGTGGGGGTTCTTGGGAGTGAAAGCTCCAAATTTGTACCTCTTATCACTTGCTTTGGAGTCGTTTTGGGGCCTGGTCATTGATCCATAACATCATTTTGGAGGATTTCTTAAAGAATAGAGCATTCGGAGCATATTTCATATCAAACCCTTGTTGGTCCATGTATATCATAAATTCCAAAGTGAAGAAAATGATATGGGTATGTCACTGTAATTCATTCTGAGTGATTTTATGAACTCGATCTTCAATACTTTGTGCATATCTATTGTAGTTTTTCTAGGTTTTGTTGCATGCTCCGTTTTCATTGTAAACTAGCCTATCTAGTTGGTTCACATACAGTAGAAGTACAAAGCTAAAGAAAAAGAAATGGGTATGTGACTATAATTCATTTTGAGCAATATTATGAACTGGGTCTTCGATACTTTGTGCATATCTATTGTAGTTTTTCTGGGTTTTCGTTGCATGCCTAGTATTTCATTGTTAAACTGCAAATATCATATGCAAAAACCATACGCAAACCCTATAAACAATCAGTGGTGAGAAACGGAAAAAACTTCAGCATAAAAACCTATAAGGATAGTGGACATTACAATATAGCAGCTCAATGCCATTAGCCTTGGATTTGGGTTTAGCTTGGAATGATCACATTAGATTTCTAGAGCCCCGTGCTATGTTGTTGACCACTTAGAGCATGACTAGTAACTCCTACCAGCAAGACATTGGCATTTGTTTGCTTGCCATAGCTACACATTCCTACAAGCAGCTCCTTGCAAATGCCTAGTAGGTGCCTCAAGCACAAGATGATTAGTTGTAGAAGTGACTTTGCCAATTGGTCATCTTGAGCATGGTTTCTAGAGTTGGAGCATAATATGCTCTAAGACAAGGCAACAATGGAGAATATCTTTGAACTTGCTATATTTTTTGCTTAATAACCATCTTACTTCTTTTATACAAAGAG